>DWQX01000032.1:0-78095 GCA_018245475.1 Pharmacophagus antenor
CATTTCTTTTATACATCTTAGTAATTTTGCTATATTTTGATTTGATGTCTTGTGCCATTTCAAGAGAAAACGTCAAGGAAATATGCACGTCTCAAAAAGTTGCGCAGAAATAACTTAATTCCCCGTAATCACTAATAAACTTCAATGTCCCCTCAGAGAGGACATCGGAGTGCAAAGGGTTAAAAATGTTAAAGCTAAAATTGTTGAAGAAAATAGCTGTCCTATATTATAAATATTCATTAGCGTTATTCCAGTAATGGTTGATTGTTATTTTTAATGTCGATTGTTGTTTTTGATGTTCTCCTAAATTTTAAATTAAATCAATTTTATACATAGAAAAATTTTATTTAAATATAAGTAAAAATATTATGACAACATCGCCTTTTATATGTAATGCGTGCTCTGTATCACAAGATGGAGCCATATCGGTCTATTTGAATTTGTTAGTAAAGAAAACGAACCATAGATATTGCTAACATAAAAGTAGACGTTCACATAATAGTTTAACATTCTGCATATCACTTATACTCTATATAAAAAGAGTCAGATTAAGTTAAAAAGAAATATCAAAAATCAATGAAACAATAAAAAAAAATGTCTATAAATCCTTGCTATTAAATAACCTAATATATGATTATCTAAAAGTCTGAATGAAAATTGTGAAACGCTTTCATCTACAACTTAAATATTCACTACTTATAATAACACAAGCCTTCATGAGGCGATGTAATTTTTTTTTAACGTGAAGTTTAAATCCCCGTCCAGAATGAGTACCAAATTTCGAATTTATCGACTCTAAAATTTAAACCTTTATCTCCTCTATTATTGCATTTCAAAAAATTCTTTTTTAGTGGATAATTAACATAACAAAGAACAAACCCTCCAAAATTTGTTTATAGGAATAGCAGTTTAACCTGTACGTTAATATGTAGGACAAACAATTAATCAGTCGGTCAGGACTCTGAATTTAATATGCATAGACAAGGAACTGACTCGGTAAATTACAATAAATTAAGCTGCTAAAAAAATATTTAAATGGTTAAAAACGTCGAACATACACATTCACCACAAAACGACCATCGATATGTAAGCGAATAGAGTGTTATTGTTCTTTAAATATGGATTTTGGAATATTGCAAACGCGATGATATTAGACGGCAATCAATGAAGACATCGAAGCACATCCAGATATATACATCTGATGTCCAACTGTCAAAAGACGTTTAAATGAATGAGACTCGACAACAGCGTGACGCCTATAAGGAGTTTCAATGGATACGTACGCAGTAACAACACCGGACGGAACTCCTTGTCCAGCGACCAGTTAGGCGTACGCCAATAAACCGTTCCATCAATGGAGCACTACATCGATGAAAAAGTGAAAGCTAATATAAACGAAACGAGTTTCGAATGTCGATCGTGAATCGCGTAGGTGCAAGTACCGATCGAGTTAGTGCGGACAATGGCATAGATAACATACACTTGATACGAGGTGGTAAAAGCAATCAAGTGTACTCGATTGTTTTTGACTCCGAAGAGATCTTTCGTCCGATATCATCAGAAATTTTATACCACGTTGAACAAGTAATAACAGCCTTTGAGACTAAAACTTACATAACTAATCTGTGATTAGTACAGTGTATAAAAATTTCGATTACCTCAAGAAGACCTGTTTATTAAAGGACGAGCTCATTATCATATAATGGACAACAATGTAATTATGAAAATGATGTTGTTGTTCAAAGATGTGATTTTTATTATAACTTAATTCATTAAATATTTAAATGTTATTACTTCTATTAAGAGACTCGCTATGCGGTACCCGGTCTCGTTTAGCTTAACAGACCATTTAAATATAGCGAGTTGGCCGGCTGTGTTAGTCTAGCTTGTCATCGAAATTAGTTTGACATCACAAATAGACCGACCGGCACCTGTGAACGTCTGGAAGATGTAACACGTTTTAGATTCATGTTGATACATTTGAAGATCATACAACAGGTGTTTCTTCAAAACACTTCGCTTTTCAAGGAAAATATTTCTAGCTTAAAAAATGTATTAAATTAGAGAATTGAATAAAAAATTCAATTATGATAATGATATTATTTTTAACAAATACTATTTACATTTTATAACATATATTCATTAGTATCAATATGATCACAGAGAATTTCTGACTTGACACTAACGTACAACAAATTTATATGGTGATAATTTTAAAGTACATTAAAAACACTACTAATACTTGTTCCTTGCTAAATATACATCATCTGTTATTAATGTTAATAAGCTATATTTACTCGACTGCATCAGAAGAGGCGGGAATATTACTGCACCGCATTATTCAATATCCTCTACTATGGCAACATATAAAGGATGACTTTGAGACATTCATGTCGGAACATATACCGTTTTATTGCGGGTAATATGTTGTCGGACTGTGATAGATTTAACATTAAACGTAGACACGTCATGATAATAACAGCATGAACGTAGTTAACGAACTTTCTTGTGTGAGTAAGCGCCGATAATATTACTATTCATTATATCACGTGGATAGGTAAGTGTAAGATGAGAATATGAATACAATTGTTTAGAATTTGTTGTACGATTCTAGTTGGTTTTACGTAATGGTTTTTGCAAGCTATATATTTATATATGTATATATAACAGTATATACAATATCGGCAAAACGTACAAACAAATCAATTATTAATAATAATGATATTTTTATTGAATTAAAATGAATGCAAACACTTCGCAATGTTTAAATAAATCTTTCATAGGTTATGTGAACGACTGCTGCAAACGATTTTCGACCTTATTGCACAGCAGTATGCGACGTAACCTTATTTATAATCGGTAGGACAACTATGCAACGAATAGGACACGTCCGGTCGTATATGAACCTTGACCGCCACCTGGATTAACTGCCGCGCCCACGTTTTATGTACGACATGTGGATGTAAGTAAATCTAATGACTGTTGCTGATTTTAATTTCTATACGTATAATTATTTTTCACTAGCCGCCACCCGCCCGCACCTCTGCGCGTGGCGTTTTATTTATTAAATATTAGAATTATTCCCCTCCAGTATATGTACTAATTTTCTTATCCATCGATTAATAGAATAAAAAGTTTCCTTGAAATTTCAACACGCCTTTTCCTTTTTAAGGGTAGGATTTAAAAAAACCCTATCTTAGTAGATACTTAAATATCACAAGTAACACCCTCTAAATTTCATATCTTTAGAACCAGCGGTTGAGGCTGTGCGACGATATATATAGGTCAGTCAGAGAACTTTTCATTAATCTTTTGAATTTTATATGTATGATTATGCAAAGCTGTGAGCGTTACTTTTATTAAAGGTTATGTACGTTCAACATCAATAATAAATTGGTGCTAAATATTTACATTAATTTTATTAAATTTATTTGTGATATTTATTTCTTCAAATTCACTAAAGAAGTTCTACTTCACCATAAATGGCAAATCGACGATTAGAATTATAACTAACAATTTCTTTACATCTGATACCTAGAATCTGTCCAGATTAATTATTTTATAAAATAAGGCACAAGTTAGGATATTTGTAATAGTGCTGCGTTGATATGTACTGAGACAATTTAAAACAACATTGCTTAGGAGCCTCTGGGTTTATTTTAATATATGTAACTTGTTATAATCCTTGTACATATCAAATATTCATGTGTGCACTTTAAATATTCCGATATGTACAGAGTATTACTTGGAAATCAACACTCGACTAATCTGATTAACCATTGAAACCTCGCAATCTGTTTCGATTTCTGGTTTTGATCAAGGTGTTCTTTATATGCAACATGCTCTTCTTGAAACTCTATTGACCGATTGTTAACATAATTGCAAAATTCTACAAATTTGAGTGTGGAGTACAGATTCTATCATATTTAAATTTTATTCTTGTGTTTGAATAAAGGTCTTATGAAGATCAGTGTACAATAACTACAGTCCTAGTAACGAGTTATAATTAACACAAAATGCCAAAAATTTATGAAACAAGGAAAAAAAACGTACAAAGATACTTGATAAAGTTAATGCGAAACACAGGACTTACATTCAGCACTCAGTCGACCATTTATTAAATGGATATTAGCACAAAATTAAAGGCTTTATCCACACGTAATTTTAAACAAATCTATAAAGTGTTGAAATTATATAAAATCGTTATTTTGTCGCCGAAATAGTATTTAGCATCATAACTGGTAATAACTGGTTTACATTGAAATAATCCGTTTAAGAAAATAACCCGCACACACGCAAACACGTTTTCTAAGGAAGTGGAATATGTGGATAAGGGGAAATACATGTATTGCTAATTCATTTCCTCATCGACTTCCTATGGTTCTCTTTAATTGACATGATTTTCTGTAAATATTGAAGACTATATATAATTGTAAAATATCACAGTATCTGACAAATCGATTTAACGCTTTGTCTGCCTGATTCATGACATGAAGCATATTTTTGCAGAATGATTCATGAAATGAAATTTTGTCACAACTATTTAAGTTATAGCCTCGAATACAAATGTAGGAAGCGATAGTCGATCTACAGGTAATATCTAAACGCCTAAACCTCTAATTTCGTGACTTATATTTCTAAAATGTTCATCATTAGATAATTATTTTAATAAAATTTGGACAAATTATAAATTCTAGGTTAAAGTAAGCAAAAGCAACAATTTTTGGGCAAGGTAAATTGCATACAGACAAATTATTCAGTATATAATGATATATGAGAATTAACTAGACTACTATGTTCTAATTATCAATATCTGTCCCTCAAATTAATAACCTTGAATAACACACGTCATATAATTGAATCCTTTCAATTGTACATTACTCTTGAATTATATTTCACTTTCTTTTACTTATATTACAAATATAACTATTTGTTATGTGCATTAACCTCACTTAATGTTTATTATTATTTGTTATGTATTAAATGTCCCAGGGAGATGGACCATGTATTGGCAAACACAATGTGGGTCAGCAGATGGACTAACGACCTGGTAAAGATCCGAGGGCACCCATTCAACCGGTTATGTTACAAACTGATTGAGAATCACGTACAGCAGGGGATTAATAGACTAAATAAAGACGATCAATTAAGCATACCTAAACATCTGAACACGATAATTTATATCATAATTTAAAATAAATAATAAAAATTGTTAAACTAGAACTAACTATTATAGTAATGAAACAATGTCTTAACATTTAATAAGTAAATATGTTGATGTGCCGTAAGTCACGTAATACGGTAATTATTAATGTTAAGCATAAGATATGATGGTGATAATTTTAATACGCTATTAAAAACATATTTAGTGTAGATATATTTAATATGGTTTGTTTACCTTTTTATTGACAATTCGATATTAAATGACTACAAGGCCGAAGAATAATTCGACGTCGTTTTTAAATTTTAATTATACTTAGAAATAAAACAGTGATCGGTATTTTCACGCACCTACAAGAGATTAAGCGAGGCAATATTTAATAGAAAAAAATATATAACAGCTTTATAATTATTGTACAGGCCTTCATAAGACGTTGTTTGTCAGTGAAAACTAGAACAAAAGCCATTTAACCGTTATGAAGATTACCACATGTGAATAATCGGACTTTGTTTTTATAGTAAGTAGGTATCTATCGTATTTAACAATATTTTCATACATACTTGTAATTTTTAAAAGCCGAAAAATTATATTGGGAATAGGAGCGTGCCTGTACGGCAAGCCCGAGCACTTATATACGCATTTACATAAAAGAATATTAATAAATAGATTTTTAGATTTTTTTTATCGTACTCTGTATAATACTCTGTACCAATTATGATTTTATTAATTTTAGTGCACTATATGGCCTAAATGGGGTATGTCTGACTTTCGGGGCTGTGTGGGAGTAACGCCGGTGATCGTGAACCATCTACTCTCATTTGAAAAAATCTTAGTGTAATGCGAAAAATTTCCAGCTTTCAGAAAAAGAATCTGAAATCTAAGTTCAATAAATTAACTAAGTTTTCAGGAATAATCATAAAGTTTATAACTGTTTAAAACAATAACTGCTTGTTGTTTTACAAAATTGTCACGTCATTATATTTAAAAATCTCATAAACATAATTTCCGCAAACAATTTCTATACAAGATACGTTTAATAACGACCTCCGTAGATTCTTTGATCTTTATGTAATCATCTCCTTAATGGATACTTTATTAATAGCTCGATGTATTTATTCTCTTTAGTTGTATAGAAAATATTATGTAATAAAATATATTTTATTTGAATTATACAATGTTACACACAGAAGGTCAATGGCTCGCTTACTATAAGTTTATCATGAGTTGAATGAGAATTTATTATATGCAATAGTTTTTAATTACATTTTTTTTTAAGATTCATTCAAGATTGTGGGAATATAACGGATTCTTTAACCTACGTACAATTACTTGTAGGTATCATTGTTTCGTAGAAATTATGAGATACAAGACAATTGACAGATATTCAATTTAATATATAGCTGCTTTCAAATGTTTCGATACAATTTTATGATTCAAGAAAATCAATAATACATTGTGATTTTATGGGAGATAATGTACCTTAGTCGCGGGACAAAAGAATAATTACGAATATATAATTCATTGTATTTTATGCAAAATGCTAAGCTGTTTCATTCATGAGTAGGTTTACAATGTGCAGCGTATAGTTTTATTTCTTTTATGTAGACTATGATACAAGACGTTCAGAGCAAAGTTAATGTTTTTTTGGGAAAACTGAATTTGCCTACTAAGTAAAAATTGGTGCTGAGTTTCATTGTCTACTTTCAATCTGTTAAAAATCTGTTAAAAATCTGTGAAAAATAATGTTGCAAATATAATATTATTAAAATTAACTTTGAATACGTTGCTTTTGTAGTAAGTCCTGCTTGTTAAAGTAGTAAGCCGTTTAGAGAAATCTGAAATCACTTTCCGTAACCACGTATAGACCAACGCTCTATCAACTAAAGGGTTTACCTTCCGCTGTGTTAATTGCTTATGTTTATTAAATTGCAGCAAGCGCCTGTAATGGAATTATTTTGTAAACTTTACATAAAGCAAATAAATTGACCAAGGTAGAAATAGATCTCGTCTTACAGCGGAACTTTTAATTAAAGAAATAATTTTCCACACATTTTTTTTTACGTACGTGTAATAAAAACATTACGTATACATTGAAGTCATTTGCATTTTATTTGAATATAAACGTTTCAACAAGTGCAATAACGTACAACAACGTAAGTTAAGTAACGTTTAATTCAACGCCGATGATATTTTTAACTTAAAAAATATTTGTGCAATAATTGGGTCCTAAAAATGGTACGAAAGAGGAAGGATTTTAATCTTTTTACCGAATACCAATAAATTTTTAAAGTAAAACCTTTATATCACAATTTTTTTTATTTCATGTACTTTACTCAGCTCACTGATTAAGCACAGATGTCCTAAAATCCCTACAACTGCTCCTTGTGTGCAGCTCTAACATCTCGTTTACTTTACACATACCCATCCTCGATTCTGGAGTAACATAAGTAGTAAACTTTGGATCATGATTAAATATTTTTAAACTCGTTTTGTTATCTACAACTCTAATGTAGTCCACCCATCTCCATAACATTGCTGATTATGGTAGTGTGATAAATAAGAGTAAAAGCATTTTGGACAAACATCCACCATCTACTGCTTCATTGTCATACATGTGACATGGAATTCATGTGTTTAGCCCATGGTAATAAAAAAGGATCAGTTTTTTTGAAATGTTAAAAACTCTCTCAGAGCATTCTTGTAACAAGATTTGTGCCAGGTAGCATATCCTTGTACATTTACAGTCTTAGTGAACCTTGAATGTCATATTGGTTACAGATATTTTAAAGAGTATATGTGCATGATAAAAAGAAATAACCCCTTTATTATATTTTGGTTAGATAGATATGCACTGGATCATTAAAACCATGACATAATTAAGTATATGTTTACATACACTACATATATGTAACATTTGTTCTTTGTTCCGATCCCGTGAAGCATATCGACCATCCTTAAATCTTTGGATGATTCATTCTTGAATATTTTTAACTATGAAGGTATGCAATAATGTGGATATTGTAGCTTAAGTGGCTACTTAAAACAAAAGTTTTATTAGAATGTGCAATTAATCAATAAAATTAAATTATGAAATGACATTTTGTTTCCATTATCATGATTTCTTATTAAATTTGAATTGTTTTAGCTTATTTGTGTGTGGTTATAATTAGTAGATTCTATTCTTTTTTCTTTACGAAACTGCATATTTAGAGCAATACATTATATTTTCTTAAAAAAAAAGTAACTAACTACTAAAAAAATATAACATCATTTAATTGGAAATCAGATTTAAGAGCAACTAATTTTGCATGTGATACTGCCCTGCTTACATGGTGAAATATTAGTTTTTTAAAACTTTATCTCCATTGTGGATATTCTTGAATTTATTCAATGACAAAATATTTCTACATGCATAACAAAAAAATAATGTTCATAATAGCTACTCACTTTTGAGGATATTATCTAAGAGTGAATAAAGTTCTTTTTCTGATGTCAAATATTCAGTATCCTCATTGACAGGCCAGTCATAGGAAAGATTCCATTCAATTATATCCACTCTTTGACCCGTGTCACCTGCAGCAACATATAACCTGAAGATAAAGAAATTGAGTTTAGTCTTTACAAAAATGCAAATAAAACAAAGACCATACATAAAGCTATGGAAATCTCCATTTGAACTATGTGCTAATGTAAGTGTGCTTATATAGTACTATTTTTTCTATCAGCTATGGGCTATACTTGAACTCAATTTCACATGACATTAAATGACAATAAGGCCAGAGCTGGTGAATTATGGACATATATGTGATATGAGTTCCGAAACAAAGCAACACTGTTGTGGTAACAGATTGACTTTCAAGATAGTAATTAGCCATGTTTGCTTCAAAAACTACCCACAATGAAAATTCCACTACTAATGTTTCTGCAAATATAACCTAGGTAATTTCAAAATGAGGTGCGACATGGGAAGTGGTTATTAACCAATGTGTTACAGGGGTAATCTATTGTTGTCATTGCGTTAAGATATAAGATCAAAACATGCACTGCTGACACACTAGGAGAATTAGTCACTGCTAGGATGTCTATCTAAACCATAACAGGCAAGATTTTTCTACTACTATAAGAAAGAGAGTAATGAATAAATACACCATGTGTTCAAATAATTATTATCACTCAAAAAAAAGAGATAAACTGTAATCCTTTTTTAACTGTTCACATGGAAATTTATAACACTGTGTGTATCATTTTATTTTTTGTCGACATTGGTTGTACAATAATTTAAAAAATTCTCAAAAAAGGATATATTTATTTTAAATCGTTTAAGTTCTGATAAAACAATGTGCATTCTTGATTATTTATATATCAATAAATGTATATTACAAGTGTAATTTATATGAAATATTTTACATAAATATTAAAAAATTAAGATACATTTCTTGAGCTTAATGCAAACAAAATGTATTAAAATCTTAACACGATTTCGTAGGCGGATAGGCTCAAAACTAGAAATGTAAATATCAAAATAACGTGAGTTACATGCAACTATGTAAATTAAACTATATAGTCAACTATAATATTATTAACAAACCTAGATCTAACTAATAATAATGATTTTAAGCCGGCGAAAAACAAATCGTAAAGCTATAAAGTGTCAAATGGATACGACACATGGATGACCTAGACAAAGACGTTTATAGAAATTTTGATGGTAGAAAATAATATTAGAAAATAGTTATACTTACCAGGTTTGATCATCCGAAAAATCTAATGACTCCACGTCAATGAGATCAGAATCAATCATATCTTTGTTTATATTTTGATCAACCTGATTCATAATTCCAATTTAATCGAGACATTAATTTGGCACTTTACACTAAACACCTAAATTTAACACACCAACTACATTTATTCTAAGAAAAACACTATAAATAAATAAGAAAAAGATATATTAAATAAACTAACACAATTTGTCCCTAAGTCCCAGACAAGTTCGGTTTGGAATTTGACATATCACTATAAAGTGCCAAAAACATGATGAACAACGGTAAAATCTATAGAGAATAGAGTTACTGAAAACCGTTGACAAAGAGCCCTAGCTATATGACAATTTATAAATATTCTTAAAGTTATTAAAAAGTGAAAACATTATTTCTAAGCATATTGAAATTTATCAAAGTTATAACAAACCTACATGAATATTTATACTAATTAATAATGAAAGTAATTTATTGTGAATATCTATATTCATCTATAATAGCTCGAGAGATTTTTAGGCTGTATAATACAGTTCACTGTTTTTAAATTTCTTTAATACTACCCTGTTTTAGAAATATTCCGAATTTGAATAATTCAATTAGTTAATTTATATGATGAATAATAGTAGCATTTTAATATTATAATGGAGTTTAACATTATGTCAAAGGAGAATAATATTTAAAATAAAATCAAATTGTAAAATTCTATTAATCATATTATCATTCTAAAATGTAACTATTAATAGATAAAACAACATTTTTTTTAATGCGTATACAAATTTCTAATATATTTACATTTCAAACCCAATTTTGATTGATCATTTCCTTATATAAGTTTTGAAAGAAAAAAAATTGTGCATAAAATATTAAAAAACACATACCATATTGTTATTAAGGAGTCTGGAATTCTATTTTCACCATTTTCATTTTCAATAAACAAATTTGATCGTAGAATCGTAGAAAATGTTTAGTTAATAAGATTTCTATTTATCTTGAAAAATTCGTACTTAAAATATATGATCTAGAACACGATGGGTTAGAATTGTTCACATAATCATACAGAATTTGGGAATCTCAAATAAACAAAAATATAAATCTTATATCAAAAATTCTAATTTAATGAAATATTGTTTCCAAGAATTAAATAAATAAATCGTCCATTCATAATCAAAAATATTATTTGTTAAGATTTTTTCTTACTACAGATTAGTAATTCGTATTTCCTTAGAAAGTATTTTAAAATTCGTATGTAACATGTCGACATAAACACAATGAAAAATAAATCAAGAAAAACATTTATACATTAATTCATTGTTAACTTTTTTTATCGATAACGTTTAAAAAATTCAACTGTGACATAGTCACGTCACTGTCATAATCTTCCTTTTCGTTTCCAAGCACACCTCGTGAACACGTTGTGGTTAGGTAGTTTTACTAAGAAGAAACAAAAATGTCCTCTCATTTGAATTGGATGATTATTCGCAATAACAACGCTTTCCTTGTGAAGAAACGTAATATCAAGAAGCCGTTTAGTAAGGAGCCGAACAATGTAACTAACCTCAATTCGTACAGATACAACGGATTGATTCATAAAAAAGCTGTCAGCGTGATAGAGAATCCTGACCGAAAAGGTTTTACAGTTGTTTATAAGAAAGCCAAGGCTACAAATAAACCCGTCAAAAACATTGTGCGTCGTCCATTTAAAGCTGGTGCGAGGCGTTCCTTGTTCAAGGTAAAAAGGCTGTTGAAAGCCAACAATTACCGTACTGACTTATCCACAGCCACACTCCGTCGTGCTTCAGCTATTCTTCGTTCCCAACGGCCCATTAAAGCGAAGAAACCTAAAGCAGCGGCGGCTAAAAATGAGTAATATATGCTTAACTTTTCAATAAAAAAAAATTAAAAGTTTTTGATGTGTTATTTTACCTTTGTTAAAAAAATTGTTTTACCTTTTATAATCTTGCAATTAAATAATCTGAAATTATATCAAATGTTTTCTAATTACTAGGACTGGGAAGCATTTTTCTTTAAAAAAACCTATTATTTCGAACATTCATATTATTATTACATATATAGCCAATATAGAATTTTCAAGTATCTTCTATAATTTTACTTTACCTATTAAACTTTTCTATACATTTTTGCAATTTTTTTTTTTATTTTATATGTTGTAGTTGTTTTTAAAAACTTTTTATTTTTGCTTTTGATAGTTATTTAAAAATCTGATAAAATGTTAAGGTAGTACAACTAAATAGTTAATCGGTATTAATATATATATAGGTTTTGAGTAATCTCTTATATCCAAAAATTTGTTAGACCTAATTATAAATTTGGTTAAAGTTGTTTTTTATATTTTTTTAATTATCCCTCAACATTTAATTTTCACACTTAATGCATTAATAAGATTAAACTGAAATTTTGTTTTTTATACAATACATGAACATTGTATTCAATTCTGTTTTTACACAACAGTTATGAGTTAGTACTTGTCTTGAATTTTACGTCATGTTAACCCTTTGCACTCCGCTGTATTCTCTCATGCGACATTATATTTCTAGCATATCACTCGGACGTCCCCTCGTATGGGATATTAAAGTTAATAAACTATTATGAGGAATTCGATTATTAAAATAAAATATACCGCTTGATTCCGAAATGAAGTTTAATTAAAAAATAAAAGGTTTATAAATTCATGCTACTGCAGTAAAGAGGAGGGGGTAGCCAAAGTCCAAAATGGTTCAGAGTGTAAAAGGTTACGTGACAATGAAGTAGATGATGAAACATATTCAACGAGTATTCGCTCCCAATTATGATTGTCCGAACAGAGCAATGCTACTATGGTGACGGATTGATATTGGAATTGTAACTACTATCCAGGTGTGTGTTCAAAAAACTACTGTCAACTAGGCTTCATTACTTGTGATTGGTAAAAAATAGTCAAGACAATTTAATACGTCCGGCGCTCACTATATACCTTCCGGTTATTCCTTATTTTTGCTACGCAATATTATCTTGTTACAAAATATAATGTAAATACTTAGTATATATTAAATGGTCTAAGTTGTCATGAAAAGATGACTTTTCGTATATGCGTAAATACATTTTATAAGGGATAACTCAATTTTTATTTTCTTTGATTTTTTTAACATCGTTTAATAATTGACAATGAATATAAAAACTCGGTGTCATTGTTTTATTCTCTATTTTGTTTTTAGGAGCGTTTTCCGAAAGCTTAGTAAAACCGTGAAACTCGCCTCGTTATTCTAGTATAAGCACTTCTTTTACGTCCGGCACTAAAAGGGTTAACTTGTATTACCAGTAAAAAACTTAAGCATTATATGTAATGACGATAAACAAAAATATTCACATGTGTCCAGCACAAGTTGTGAAATCAATATTTTAATTGTGTAGATTTACACTTTAAATAATACGTAATTAATCTTGCAAACATTTATTATTGTTAAAACATAATCATGACTGTCAAGAGATAAAACTGGAATGTAAAACCTTTCTTAAAATAATACAAAAACTTTAGCCTCAACTTGATTTACATATAGAGCAAAATAACCTCAACTATTTAAGTTTCATAATTTACTTGAAATAATTTAAAATATTAATCATTTACCCTAATTATGTAGACGTTATTTACAACAAACATCATAAAATTGTGTACAAATACAGTACATAGAGCAGCATTGAATTTTCTGAAATATCAAAAATTTAACTGGGATTTGAAACATTATTTCTGAGAATATATAAGCTTTCAATATTTCAGTTTAGTGCAACAATTTATTAAACAAATAGTTTAAAAACAGCTTCATACGTTTTACAGTGAGTTGCATAGTGTATTTTACCATTAATCTATTAATAAGTGTGCTATCGCAATTCTAGTGGTAGAACGAATGTCTTAGTGTTAAAATTATTAGTGAATGAAATAGTAATAAAGTTACCATTAAATATTACTTCACTTAGATATTGTGATGTCCTTACAAATTTGTGTTAAAATAAAAACTCAATGAATATTGAAATTTAAAAAATTGTTCCTGGTGGCAATTATGTTCACCATTATTAACATTTTTTTCAAACACATGACATTTAAAAAATTGAAAAAATCGCGTCAAGAACAAGTATAAAAATCAAAATAGATGTTGAAGTTCTTTTAAGATTGAGTTGAATTGATTATGCATATGTTGTATATTCCAGGTTTTCGTTTTTCAATTTTTCAAATTTATTGTTAATTATTTGTGCTTGTATATTGGGTTTAGATAATAAAAATTAAATGTATAATATTAAGTCTTCATAGTATAAATTGACTGATGTAGCAACATAATCATGATCAGTTTCAGGTACAAATTACTTAGTAGAAGTAAAAAATAAAGGCACAAATATTTAACCTATACTTATCTCAAAGGCACAACACCCCAAAAATTCATATTTTATGTGACTATATCAATTCCTTAAACTTAGTAATTGTATTTTTATTTTATATTAAGTACGACACTAAATGCTTTTTAAAATCAAAGTATTCTTAAATTGTTCTTGAAAAATAAGAAATAACTTATACATACAAATTAATTACCACTAATATTCATCCTGCAAGGCCTATAGATTTAAGATCATAAAACAACTTTTATTTATTACATCAAATTTTGGTACATTTAAAATATTAACTAAGACCTTTAAGATTTATTGCCGAATACTGATGTTCATACATCGTGCAGTTTGTATGATTCTTTTTGTTTTAATGTACTACAGTTGTAGTCTCATTTTGAAACTGCGATTCTAATCTAAACAGATGTTTACATTAAATACATTCCATAAAAACCTACAAGCTCGTCACAATTTAAAATGTCGCTATAAATTATTTTCTCAATTAACTTTATACAAATTTCATTAAAATTCCAATTTAGCTAACTAGTTAGACAAATACTTTATATAGGCACACAAATATTTTATAGCTATCTGTATTGTCTGACCATTACCAACTGTGACCAAGTGTAGAAATATAAGATATGAATATAATCATCAAGTACTTGATTTTACCACATAAATTATATTCATTATACAGTCCAAAAAAAATGTAATCAAATATGGATTAAGTGTAGTGCAAATGACTATTATTTTGTCGTCAATTGATAACGGTCAGCTGGTAAAAATAATTTAAGAAGGAACAGAGTATAAGAATACCATTCCTTTATTCTCATCATTAGAAGACAGGAAATATTATTTATTACACACCGAAATTGTAGATATTTGTATAGTTTTAATATTTTTTTTTTCAATCAATGTTCTTACTGCTGTACATTAAATTGTTAATTAATATAATCATTCATGACCACGACAAGACAGTGACAATGGGCATTATTGTCTTAATACAACATCTAATACTGGTGCGGTATCAATTTTGTAATATCAAAATGTATGTAAATAAATCAATTACCATTAAATTTGAGACACTACAATTTCAAATATTTTGGAAGTAAATGATTGTAGTATTAATAATTAACAGAATTATTTTTACTGAAAATCATAACTATCAATATTTTAATAAATCAATAAAATTGCTTCTTTTTCTCTGTAATTAAGTTCACACTATTTGTATAAATAAGCTAAAGCTTTTCCGTAAAAACTTGTAACATTGTTTTTTTATAATAATTTGTTTTAATTAAAGTCTTAACAAAATTAATTAAACATACATATGCAATTTTTGATTATTTAACACTAAGACAACTTTGTATATGCAAATTCAAGCCACAAATTTTAATTAAAATAAGTTACATTACGAACATTCGTGGTAGTCCATGATAATTGTGACATTAACAAAGATACAATATAAAATTACACATATAACTAACACATAGGTTACATACAATGACTAGGACAATACAAGTTAACTACGTAGTATCAAGTGTTTCCTAAAAATAAATTCTATATGTAAAAATTGTAATAATGCCACCAATTAAATATGGCTTTTCTCATTAAAGCATATTGGAATGTCACATTACATGTCGTTAAGCCTATAGTACTAATGCTACGACACCAATTCCTTAAAAGTTGGACCATGTTAATATAATAACCATAGATAAAGTTAAATGGAATGTATAGAGTGCAATTGCTTTAATATTTTTGCACTTTTAGAGACGCATCAATTCCTTATAATAAAAAAATACATTACAAATGTAACTCAAATATTGTTACAACTATATTCGTTCATGTGATTGTCGATGAATGAAAAATGCACAAATATAACACAACCAATGTTTTGAGAAGCACCGAAAATCAAATTGTGTGCGCTTATTTCTTAAACATACATCTATTCTAACATTTACTATTCAAATCATTTTTATGCATTAGTTTGCTATTTGGATATGCATTTAGAAAAATTAACCTGAAATAAAATAATTTACATAATTTATACAAATTCTTAAACAATGTAGAAGGAAATTTCTGAAAACATTATAGATCCATCTAAAATGTTCCAAGGTAACATGATTTTTAGTAGATTAATAATCATATAAAAAAATTAATATCTGTAGTGAAATTAAGTAATAAAATTTGTTTTATCATTTCAATGGATTTGTTTTTAAAGTGTGAAATCCATCTGCAACCTCTGGAGTTATTTTCAGGAATATATTGATTATTAAAGTCATAAAATTAACATTTTTAACTTTGGTTTCAAACTATCAAAACCAATATCCATTTCTATTATAATCACAAGTACATATTTAATTTCCTTTAAATTTTTGCGTTTATTCGCATGCCAATTTACTATCGAACGAACTGAGCGCGATCCCAAACGCTTGTAGTGCACATAATGGGTATCTGAAATCCATTGTGAAAACATCATCAGAGATACGACCAAACTGCATCACCACATAGTCAGGTTCTGAATCATGAACTATTTGGAAGTTTTTTACACTAGCTTGGGTTACCCTACCATGAAAGTTCAGCACATAGGATTGGGTCTCGTCATTCCACACTGGCGTCTTGTTATGAAGAACGACGATATCATCTAAAGTCTGTGTCTTCAGTCTTTCAAGAAGAGTTTCACTGTCATCTTGAGGAGCTATAACAACCCGTTGCCGATCTGGTGTCATACCTGGTAGAACCACTGTCATTTTACGCGGCCCTTTGAAACCGAGAACATTTGTGTCCTGTAATATATTTAAATTTTCGAATAATAAACAATTTTAGAATAAAAAGAATTATCAGTCTGAGGAACAACTTAAAATATTTTCACATATAAAAATTTATTGTCACGGAATTTGTTAATTTTAAGCTTTACTGCACATTAATAATATTATAATAAATCGAGTCAATGCCTTGACAATATCTAATGACTTACTTAATCTTTAATGTTAAATATATAGAATTTTAGATGCAAAAAAAGTATAATAAATAATTAATGTAATCATTTTAACAATAATTTTGTTCCTTCTAAGTTGACAATATTCATTTATTTATATTATTTTCTTCAAAGCAACCTCGTTGGATAGCCTCATATTGTCAACGTAACATAACTACAACAATGCTGCTGCTGCTGGGTTCGGAGATATTTGCGCTGTTAGTCTTTTTGATGACTATTACAGCTTCATCTAATGGCTCACGAATCCGGGGATCTGTGAGCGCGCTCTACAACAATGATGACAAATTTATCATTTATATAACGAGAGACTGACTATTTTACAGGAGCACACTTCATCATATTGGTTAACATAATATTAAGTTCAGGTGAAATATTAATCTCATTAACTTACATAAACGACGGCAGCTAGCTCCTGTCTCGTATGTGCATGATCATATTTCCTCCAGGCTTTTCCATTGTCGTACACAGTGAACGCTGTACCGAGCAGGTTCGATCGTAGTTTACCCGCGAAACTGTCAGCTTGACGCGTGAGCTCGGTTGGGTCGGTTGATATAAGATAATTAGAAGTCGCCGATTTCTTGCGCTTACGTCCTGAAATCCATTATCTATATTTATTAATGATTTTCGTTATACCAAAACAAAATGATATAACCAATTTACACTATTAAAGTACCATCTGTTGGCAAAATGTTTAACTATTAACACATCAAATTGCACATATTATTTACTTCACTGTAACTTTCATTATTCTTGTTTATGAAGAGAATTTGATAAATAATGATTTACTGTACAACTAATTGAGGTATTTGGTTATGCCTAGATTGAACATCAGAATGCATCAGAATGAAGTATGGAAATATTCCAAAAAATATTACGATAATACTTAGCTATCAAGCATAGTCATATAAAGATCTGATCTTGTCACTAAAATTAATACCTATATTTGGACCGTTTATTTTGAAAATGGTGTAAGTCCATTTTCTTTTGTTAATACAGGCAAATTATAGGTCTGGCATTGTTTCTATTGTTTTATCAACATTTAATTTGTTTATACAAATTTGTTTGTGGCTAATTAGACTACGATAACACATATTTAAGTGCTGTAAATGGACTTATACCACTTTCAAAATTTGACAATTGTAAAAATTGTTTAATTTCAATTTTGAAAAATCAAATATCACTTAAAATATACTTTATTTTAATATAATTTTATTTACAAATACGCATAACAACACATAAAATTTTATTTTAGACGGCAATTACATTGTCATTACAAGATACTGATTATAAGAATTTACTTATTCTCTGCATGTGGTTGTGTTTCAAAATATGCATGATGCGCCGGAGGTATATAGGGTAGCAGTTGCTTCATATCTTTATATTTTTCGTAGGTAATAGGTCTGGCATTTTGGTACAAAGGTTCCAGGGCGATTTTTTTAAATTTTAACGGTCTTCCAAGACGTCGAGGTCAATTGACCTGTTCCCTATTAGTATTTTTTTTCATCTGTATTTTAATTGCATTTTGGAGATATTTTGTTGAAATGAAATTCTCCCGTTTCATTTCATATAAAATGAATTTATCCTGTTTTCTACATTGTGCTATTACATTATAGTAATCTTGTGGTGTGTACACAAAATTCATTTTTCTCAATCGAATTTCTATAATGCCAAAATCTGCATCGTTCGGAAGATATGAATGCCCCAAGAGTAAATATTTGTGGTCAATTATCTCAATGCGGTTTTCCGACTGGACAACCTTTAACCACATCAATGCCATTTGTAAATTTCGATTTTGCCCAGAACACATGTCGCTGTAGGCAATAACATAGCTTTGGGTTGTTACATTTTCTTAGTGCTTCGAACAGCATGAAGCCACCTCTTGCGATCCTCTAGAAGCAATGGTTTCGTCCCACACGTACATATTTACTTTATTATTATGTAAATTGTGAAAACCCTCGTTTAAGACGTACATATTTTGTTTGTAATATGCGATTGAGACAATTTGGGGTATGGTAAGGCTTTTTGTAAATCAAAAGTGAAAGTAATTCAATATTAAAAGTAATTCAGCATTTTGCAAGTGAACGTCATGTAACTTTCGGCTAGTATAAAATAAATGAAAAATAACAAAACACTGATCGGCATCCATCTGCTATACCGCCTACCTCTGTCAATTGGAGTTCATCACTTTCATAATCGATGATTATGCAATTTCATTTACCGACCGATTTTAAATTGTACAAAACTGGGATTTTTTTGAGAAATTATACACGGACTAGTTATATATAAAAAAATTTACATTAAATTAAGCATGAATTACGTGATAGCTCATTTTTCTCAAAAATGGACTTACACCATTTTCAAAATAAATGGTCCATTTGTAAGTTATATAATAATAATAATTTCTTGCCCTGTAAGTATGTTATTGTAGTGAGTTAATAGCATCATCAAATTCCTACCCTAAAATTTTTAGTTATTTCAATTATGTACATGTTTCTTGAACAAAATATATTTTTTCACAGCAAATTTTTAAAACTTAACAGGACAACTTACCAGCTAGTAAAAATACCTTCTTTCCATAGTCCTTTTCCAAGTGTAAGAAATATGTGGGGTATAGTCCTCGGTCCATTCCCTTGCGATCACGCGCTATCCTACATTTGTATAGGGTGCCATGTTTAGCCGGCGTCACAACAAATGTTTCTACTGAACCTTCTACTGATCCTTCTATTTCTGTGTTCTGAAGTTTTAAAAAATATATATTAATCAGTATTATCATAAAATTCGACAATACATATTATAGATCATGGGCACAAACTGTACATTTAGATTAACGTGCTTCTCTAGAAAATAATTGGTTTAATTATATAATAAAAACGTGATTTGGTTTTTTATTAACACTATCAACTGGTAAAATCACGAGCTTAACTTATTCATCTACATGGCGAAAAATAACAAAGTATGAAAAATGTGCTATTTTTATAAACTGTAAGTAGTATATGTACAACTAATAGAAAATTTTTAATAACGTCCAGAAAATAGGTATCACATAGTATTTCAATTAAAATTATTAAACGTATTTATACACTTCCCGCCAATAGTGTTATCATTGGCAACTTAAATTACCTGACTAGGCGATAGGTCGCGACGCGCGGTGCGACCTTGAAGCGGTGCCACCGCAGCATCAGCACAAACATCGTCAGTACTAATATCGCGCCCCATGCTGCACACGGGCACACTTTCCCCTTCTTCCTCTCCACTACCATCTCCATCACCTATTGTGAGCACTTCGATCTGATTGCCTAGCTCTAGAAATACCAAAAACATCTTGAAAATTACAACTATTAAACATTAGAATAATGTAAAATGCATCTCAGTATCCAATGCATCCAGTGTCCCAATTATTTTATCATTAAATTATGCAATGTTTTTTTATTAGTTATGGGCTAACATTTGGCATCGATTTCACCTGATGTTAAGTGAAAATGAGGCTGTAAATCGTGAAGCGTGATTGCCCAGAATATATAATAATTCTGGCTCCCACGTGTATAACTGCGGGAACATGGCAATGCTGTTATGGCGGCAGATTGACATTGAGGGTGGTAGCTAACCAGGCCCGTTTTAAAAAATCCTATTACCATCCAGACTTCACTACTTCTGTGGGTTAGAAATCAAAGACGGTACCTCGGCGTTACAAGGCAAGCGGGTAAACCATCATATATGGCCATACAGCCAGTCAGTCATGTTTTACATAAATTATTCAGACAATGTCAAATTAAATATTATTCAGTTTAATCAGCCTAGATAATGATAGCTAATTAATAAAGGTTGTCATACTCCAATAGGTTTTAATATAGGATAAGATAAGAGGACTTGTCATTTTGATTATAATTGGATTTACAAAAAAAACTTGCATGATGTTACTTTACTAAGTTTTTATTGTTTCCATAGCATATTATTTACAATAAGTCTTACAACATATTTGAATTTGTGTTACCAAAGTATTAAAAAAATTTGAAAATATGTAGTATTATTTTTTTTTGGCTGTTATAAGATCATGTGAACTTTTAATAATTAACTTAACTGGACCAAAGAGTTCTATGTATTATCAACTTTTATAAATAAGTTTGTTACTGTTTAGATTAATATATAAAGTAGGTTGAATAAAATTGACTCATAATCAATACAATACTCAAATTAAATCTAATCACCGGTAAGCTGTAACTATATTGTTACTGAGAAATTGTGTGAAAACTTTTCTGTATTTTAGTAAGTAGGGTACTGTATCCATATACATTACCCTTTGCATACAAAGGGCGAGTGTGAGACGATATTTTAAAAAAAATAGTCTTAACCATTTGGGATCCTATGTTGAGTGTAAGCATCTTGTATAAAGTTATGTCCAACTAAGACTCAAAATTTAATCAGAATGAGATAAGAAATACAATATACCATATCTGTAATAGGCCAAACAACTTGAACTGTAGCACTAATCCAGACCTGACCTTCTGGAACGAAACAGAACTTAGTAGGAAAAGACTAAAAATAGAAATATAGATGAACTATTCAAATAATTATATTTTTTATAATAATAATAAGAATGTAAAATTATTTTATTGTGTCATGTATGCAATACATTTACAGAAATTGCATGTTCTGCTACATGAACTAGCTCCTAAGTTAGTAATCTGCAAAGGGTTAATAAGCTAATGTGCAAAGTCCTAAGCATCAAGGTGATAAGAGCATTATGATTATTAGTAAAGTTGCTCACTAGATCCTTGTTATAATACATAGGCATATTGTTATACAGCCAGGTAAATGTTTAACACCTTATGTAGTAAGAAAATTAACAACTTTAATTTATTTTATTTTATATCAAAAACCAATTGCTATAAGGATTTAGATATTTCATTTACATAAAGTATTAGAAAAAGCTATTTAATATAAGAACATTACTTTAAATTTTAGAACAAAAATAAGTTAGGGTGCACTGATATGGTAGACAGTGACAAAAAACTTTATGAAGTTACCTGGTAACACATTTAGGTAATTAGTGAAGTATAAAGATGATTCTATGCACATTGCACTTTATTGATAGAAGTAACATACTAACAATTTATTAAATATAAGATGTTTTTTTTTTGCTTTCTAGTTAGGCAATTTAATTATTTTTAGTTATTACATTTTGCAATTGCATTTATTTTTTTAATACTTTTTATTGTTGGCAATGACGATAAAATGGTAAAGAAAATTATTTCTTATGTTAATAATTAAGTTGTTGCTTTAAATATATATTTCAAAAAGAAATTAAATTTTTAGTTTACATTCTAGGTACAGAATTCCCAGGAGAACTTTTGCTAAATTTTAAACAAATGCACTATGCAGTATGCCTTTATAAAATTTGTACTATAATATATTAATAAAAGTTTATTAAATCTGTGTAAAACCTTTGAGGTAGGCAAAATTGGTTCTAATGGATACATGCAAAACACACTATTGTATTCAATATTGGTCTGTTGGTATTCAATATTGGTCTGACAGCTCCACTGGTGATCAAAAGTTTGTAGAAAATTGTTTAATTGTCTAGTCATAAGAGTAAATAATTAGAAGTATTTGATGGAAAGAAAAGAGGATTTGTAAATCAATCCATGAGTGTTACGAACGTCCCCCCTATGGGGGTACCGACCGCAAAGGGTAAAACTATCTTTGTAATAATTTTTATAATAACCATTTTTTTTCTTATCATGTTTTGGATCAAAAGAAAATGCATCAAATGCTTAATTACAGCTTAATCAGGTACATAAATAATATCTACTAAAATTAAATTTGTAAAATATTTGAAAAAACTAATAATTTTAAAGCTGTGTTAAATATTATTGCATTGCTATTTTTTTTTATATAATAACTGTTAAGAAGCTTTATGTTAAAGAATATACTTACCGTCAAAAGTTGATATTCTATTTGTTTGAAGTGGGATAACTTGATCTGGATTGATTGGTGACATTAGAAATTGCATCGGACCATCATAGCCTGTTGTAAAAGAAAGAGATAAGGCGCATAACAAAAACAAATTGCGTATAAAAATTCATGCAGAAAAAATTAACTAATGCACTACATAATGATAATAATACATAAGGGTTAACAATGAATTGTTTGAATAAATCACCGTGAAGTTCTCGGGACCGGCTGCCGGATACAGGACGTTTAGCCGAACTCACTCGTAAATCGTTTGCCTGTACCATACCAGAATTCTGCCTTTTTTGTCGCATCTTTAGCTCCATTAATTGTCGCTGTAATAAAATTATTGGTGAAAATAGGACAATATCGATCGTGTTCATTTCGTATTATTTGACAAATATAACTGACTTGCTGTTCAATTTTTTGATCCCTGGTATTGACTGATGCCATATTCAATATAAATATACTACGAAGTTTTTTTCATAAATTAGTTAGCTGAATTCGTCAATTTAATATAGTGTTATATACAATAATTGGTGGGCCTAAGATCATTTTTTTGTTTATAAATCATCTTGCCTACCGTTGCCCTAGCAGTACAACAGTGTTGTCAATTTATGAAAGTATTTGTCAAATAAAATTAAAAGTTGTAAAATGATTAAGGTATTAAACTGATAATAAAAAAAATTACAAATTTCTATAAAATGTATTACCTCAATTAGAAATGTAAGGTTAGTAAGGAATTTAATAAAGCGATGTGATATTCTTCTTAAGATAACACGATTTTTAATTATCATTAATTTATTCTTCCTTTGTAAATTTTTGCCTATAAATAATTACCATTAAATATAATAATGTCCATATAATAGTTGTTATATAATAAAATAATAATTATTTTACGATACATATGTAATAAATGCGACGTAATCATTACTAAGTTTATTTTAACCAATAATACATGTCTAAGTCGATCAAAACACGTTTTTTTAACTCGATTTATGGATATTTTTTTAAGGTTTTTTTGAGGTTTTAGTAATTTGATACATTAATTAATACTTATATTTAATATTAATTATACTTTTTGTTGAAAAAAAAAATTCTCGCAGTTTTTATAACAAATTCGCTTTTCTAAATATAATAACAGGAAAAAAACTGAAATATGGACACCTATATGAGTTTAATTTAAAAAAAGTAAATACTGGTCACACTTAATTAGATCAATCATTTTCGTAGGTTTAGTATTCTTTTTCAGCAAAAATGGCTCCGACTCGAAGTTTAATAGGATTTTTAAATCCGAAAAACATAAGTTCAATTTTTACGAAAAATATTTCAAACGCACAATGTCGTTTCCTACGTAAATGTAACAATTGCCGTAATTATTACACTGGACCTATTATATCTTCACTCGGATCCAAAAATTTCAAATGTAAGTTTTACATGCTGTCATTACATCACTATAAACATTTTTAGAAAAATTAATAAATAATTTTATTCTGGATTTATTATTGATTCATGTTTTAAACTCTATTGCGTTTTAAATATTTTTGTGACGTTTTCTTACTATAACCTCAATTTCTTTAGGTAATTTCGACGGCACGAAACATCGGTTTATTCATACTACAAATCGCTTAAATGCCCGCGTCGATTATTACAAAGTTCTTGGAGTGTCTAAGAATGCTTCTTCCAAAGATATAAAGAAGGCTTACTATCAGCTTGCCAAAAAATATCATCCTGATGCTAATAAATCGGATCCTGAAGCTTCTAAAAAGTTCCAAGAGGTCTCTGAAGCTTATGAGGTAAACGTTATTGTTATCCCTCGTTCGATTTATTCTTTCCCTATTTATTATTTATTGGATATTATTTGACATATATAAATTCTTAGAAATTGAGTATCGAGATGTATGGATATAAAAGGCATGCACCTATTTTGTTGGTGCCTGTGAACTCCGCGGCATAGTGGTTTACCCGCTTGCCTTGTAATGCGGAAGTCCAGTGTTCAAATCCCAGGCCACAAGAGTACTGGAGCCTGGTTGGCAATAGGATTTTTTGAATCCACCTGGCTAGCTACCACCTCAATGTCAATCTGCCACCATACCAGCATTGATGTGTTCTGGCAATCATATATATGAGAGCCAGATGTGTTCGGGGTGATCATGATCTACTACCTATGGCCTCATTCTCCCTTAACTTCAAGTCAAAACAAGGCCAAGTGTTAGCCCATAACTTATAAAAAAATAAAATTAAAGAAAATGATGGTAAATAAAATCAGTTAATATTTATTATTCTCCTTTATATAGATTTTATCAGATGAAAATAAACGTAAACAATATGATACCTATGGAACTACTTCAGAACAAATGGGCATGGGCGGTGCTAGTGGATCTGATGGTTTCACTCATCAATGGCAGTATAAATCAACAATAGATCCTGAGGAGTTGTTTCGCAAGATATTTGGTGATGCTGGCTTTAAAAGTGAATCATTTAGTGACTTTGCCGAGAGTCGGTTTGGATTTGATGCAGCTCAGGAGGTGCGATTTTTATTAGTTATTGTGAGAATTAGATTTTGTAGATTCAATGTTAGGTAAATTGATAATTAATTAGGTTGATGTGACTTTTACATATGACATAATGATTTATGAAGGAAATGTAATCGATAGTAGTTTTGATTTTTGAAATTTAGGGTGATAAAATTTGTCGTTTTCATAGTGATTAGTAATTAAACATTGGTTGCAGATTATAGTTAATCTGAAATTTACTGAAGCAGCCCGTGGTGTAAACAAAGATGTGAATCTTAATGTTATTGACACTTGTCCTAAGTGCCAAGGTTCCCGCTGTGAACCAGGGACTAAAGCTATCAAATGCACATACTGCAATGGCTCTGGGATGGAAACTTTCTCTAGAGGTAACCATAATTTTCAGATATTATTCTCTATTATTAGTACAAGCAAACACTTTTTTAAATCAATGTTTTCTATTGATATTGCCCTTTGTATTCAAAATAAAGACATAATATCAAATGTTAAATAATTTCTAGGTATAATTAACTACTTGATGAATTGGAGAAATAGAATTTTTTTTATGCATTCAATAATTATGGAATAAATGTTTTTTTTTAAATATTTATAAGAATGTTTATTACTTTGATTTGTGATATTGAAACTTATTTTTTTTTTGTTTTCATTGGGTAAATTATAAGTTGAGATACTGACTCACTTGTATAAATAAAAATAGTTTTTTTTTATTTAAACATAAAAACTGTTATTATTAGACAAATACCTGTACTGCATTGAAATGCTGGTTCGATCAAGTGACCAAAATTTAAGTACATACATAATAAAATGTTAACACTTTATGGTCCAGTAGCTGATTTTTAGGGTTTTTGTCGTCGCCGCTCGCCAACGTTTAGCCCGTTATTCTGACTTTTGTAGCTCAAGCCTATTGAGAGACAAACATTCAAACGATGCTTTAGTTCCTTATCTCTACTCATCCATTTTAAAATTAAAAAACAAATCTGTGCTGTAAAGAGTTTATCGTCAAAAACACGACAAGATGAGGGAATTTCTTTTTATCACCAGTTGATAATGTATTGATAGGTTAGTTAGCTGGAAATACCCTAATATATCAACATGTCCTCCTTTTTAGTGTTCCATACTCAAAGAGTGACAGTCTATGAGACTGCTGTTTATGTGTCTGTCTTTCTGACTGTCTGTCAGCAGGCTTCATCTCATTAACTGTATAGTGTATTTCTATTGCTGCTACAACAATAAGTAATAAAAGTATACATACAATAATTTTATCGGAGTTTATTTGTTCAACTTTAACAATTATTACATCACTTTCTTCTCAAATCTTTGTAAAGACATTCTATTACTGATAATTATTTCGTCTTTTTTGTACGTACTAAGAGTGTGGAAACGTTCACGACACGAGTCTGACTCGTACTTAGCCTTTCATTTTAATTTTGGTAGTCTTCAAAAAATGCATTAAATTACAGGTCCATTTGTTATGCGATCTACTTGTCGACACTGTCATGGTTCACGGATGCTCATCAAATTTCCGTGCAGTGAATGTGAAGGGAAGGGACAATCAGTATGTATTACTTATGTAACCCTAAGTTATTTAACAATAAAAACTTTATTATTGTACTGTGAAATTTGATGAAAAATTTCTGTAGTATAAAATATTGTTTAAATAGGTAATGTACTAACAATGTGTACAATTAAAAGTAATGAAATTTCAAATATGTGATTACCTGATGATATCTAAATTCATTTATTTTTTTTGCTGTTTTTGCTTACAAAAAGGCTCAGATAAGCAAATAAAATCTAATCTAGTAGAAATTATGTTGAGAATTTATAATATATTTGTCTACCTAATCCAAGATGACTTGACTTAAGATGTAGTTTTTTGGCTAATTTTTAATTCTAAGTGTACCTTGAAATGCATGTTGCATTGTACATTCCAGCAGATATCATAAAATTGTTGTTCCGCTAATGTTGTGTTACCATCACCAAGCAAATTTTGTAATAAATAATATTTATAATTTTAAAAATGTAGGTACAACGTAAAAAAATAACTGTACCAGTGCCAGCAGGCGTAGAGGGCGGACAGACCGTACGTATGACCGTGGGTCATAATGAGGTGTTTATAACATTTAAAGTGGAGGAGTCCAAGTATTTCAAACGCGATGGTCCCGATGTCCACACTGATTGTTCCGTAAGTTCCTAATATTTTCTTTATGAAATATTTCTAATATTTTCGAGAAATATTGTTTTCTCATTTTTGATTAAATTATTCACTTGTGGTTTTTGAGAGCGTAGTTTAACCTCTAATATAAATCAATTAAATTATTTAATATAATTTTTTAATGAAAACTTACAACTAGATTTGTTGAAATACATTAAATTTTACAATATATAACATGATTATTTTAATCACATTTTTCTTTATATGACTATGTACTCTTTCAAGTGAAAGCATGTTGTGATGATTATAAAAAAAATAATTAAGTCGCGGTTTTTTTTTAGATTTCACTTTCGCAGGCAGTGCTTGGTGGCACTGTCAGGATACAAGGTTTATATGAAGATCACACACTGCAGGTATATATACAGAAATAAGTAATCAATAACAGAAAATTGTACTATTATTAATAGAGTGAAACGTTTAACCCATTGAAACTTCAATAAGAGGTACACTATACCTAGTTAATCATTGTATTATAATGCTGCAGTTAAATGATTTTAATTTTGTTGCAATAAATCATTACTTGGAGGAAAGTTTTTACAATATAATGGCATGGTAAGTTTACTACAGACACCCATTGCATTTGAATATAATGACATTTGGAAACTATTCATATTTATCGTTGATGGGAATACATGGGTAAAATTTACAAAGCAATATTCGTAATATTTTGGTTTTATGGTTTTCAACAAAGTATTTAATTATTGCTTTTGAGACAAAACATTTTTAATTATGTATTACTACTTTGGTATTATGACAATATAGAGTCTGACATATAATTGTGAAGAATATTGAAGTTGAAGCTTTTGTTTTATGTAAATCTATCACTTCTAACACATGTGAAATCATTAGATTTGTCAGTCTCCCATCAAGGCGGTCACTGATAAGCAGTAAATGCATACATACATCTCATTTTTCTTCTGTTTTTTTTTTCCTATTTGTCTTTACTACAATAATGGTATTCTTAATTAAAGCATTTTACAAACCATATAAGTTAGAGCTTGACCACAATCTTACCTGGAGTTAAGTACTAATGTGATTTGAGTAATTTGTGTTTAGTTATATTGTATGAATTTAAAAGTAATTAAAATTTCTTTTACAGATTTTGCCAGGTACATCGTCTCACAATACAATACGCCTGTCAAGCAAAGGCATGAAAAGGGTTAGCCAGCATGGTTATGGTGACCACTATGTTCACATAAAAATACAGGTGCTTCGTTTTCTTAATCTTGCTTTAAGATGGCTGGTCCTTTCGCATATTGTTCCCAATGGTTATTGATAACGTTTCTGCAATATTACTGTTCAACTCCATTATCTATATATTACATTGATTTACATAGTAAAGTACCTGTATATCGAAGCACAGCTTAAACCACTGGACATAGAGACGTGAAATTGGGAGGGTGTGTTGTTTGTGATTTGTGGGTAACCATTAAGCTTTGGAACCTCCCCTAACCTCTTAGCGGGTGGGGGGTGGAAGGGGTCAAACATCAGTGAAAATTTTTATTCTGCGTCAATGAACTCGAAAATAGATGCATACTGGAGATTACATTAAATAACAAAAAAGTCTAGAGAATTAGGCAGTTGTTGGCTAGTTGTTACATGAAAATACTGTGTTATTCCAGATTTGACTAATCAAGACTGCAATTGGTTAATGTTACTATCATGATGATTATTAATCATGTTTCAATTGAGTGTTATATGTATATGTTAAGGAATAATTTACATATGAAGATTTCTATTTTAAAAATTAACAAAATACTTTAATGCACGTATTATAATTGCGATTTTAAATGACTGCGATGTTTATACGATATTATTAAAACTTTTTCGCATCTATATCCCGTAAATATTAATAAGTTACGATACCTAAAATTCCTTGAGGTTTCGACGCGAGTTGTATCGGCTGCTGTCGCCGAGCAGACTGATGTAGCTCACCGTTTTCTTCATTACGCGAGGATTTCAGTTCCCACCCTCGCTTGGTGTTTATTGTCTGTCAATGGAGAACTGTCGGTATTTCGATGCGAGGAATTAACACTATCCCTTTTGAGGGTGCACATTGTTGCTTAAGCGAGGATAACGTTTGCCGATTACTGGTACCCACGATTTTGACAAGCGATAGCTTTCCTCCCGGATGAAATTAGTATGTTTCCTAATCTCCATCGCTTCCCTAACGATCCTTGTAAAATAAAGTCGGTCAGTGGAGAGGACCTGGGGTTTATCCAGACCTATCCAATGGGTGGAGTTCGACTCTAGTAAGTGTTATGTTAAAGCTGACTTATTGACCTAAGACCCTTTCAGCGATTCCTTTTTTGGTTTGTCCTATATAGGAAAGACCACAGCTGCAGTCAAACGTGTACACGCCCGGTGTCTGGAGAGGAATGACGTCTTTCGAAGTAGACAGGTGATTACAGATCTTAGAGTGTGGGATTGTTATATTGTCGTAATGAAGTAGTTTTCTGTTACAACGTTGTCCGTGACTCTTTTTATATAAGGTAAGAATGCTGGCGCTTTGTCTACCCTTGCACACTTTTCGTCTTTTTGGAAGTGTTCTATTTTCTCTCTATCTCTCTCTTCGTGTATTCGTTACTCTTTAGTACCTCTGGAACATATAGAAGCTCACCATCTAGATGGCCAGGGTTACAGATATTATATGCTTTGTTGGTAGGTGAAGAAACTACGAATTGCAGGTGTCGCGGGTGGTGCTGGTACTCTGCGTGTAAATATGTGTGTAGATTTTCTGTACGCTTCGCGTGCCAAGGTAGCAGCATCTCTTACCGTTATTTTAACATCGAGGAAGCCCAATAATCTTTCTACATCCATTTCGAACGTGAATTTGATGTTGATGTGTATCGAGTTTAAGTATGAGAAAAACCGCTACACTTCTGTTCTAACTTCCCTAATGATTCAGAAAACGTCATCGACATATCTCTTCCATATCTTCACTTGGGACAGTTGTGAGTGCAAATGATCCTCAAAATACTCCATCCAAATGTTAGCAATCACAGACACTACTGGGCTGCACATCCATCTGAATGTAATACTGATCAGGATACAGAAAATGATTGCCGTGAAGACAGTTTTTCAGCAAAACTGTGTAATCTTTAGATAGACCGTTTTTCTCTAACTTACGCTCGACAACATCAAGGCAGTTTAGAATAGGAATTCTGGTGAATAAGACGCTCTACGTCAAAACTCACTATTACTTCATCTGGTTCCACTCTCATATCCTTGGTGTTAATAAAATGGCGGGTATCCTTCACAATCGACTCGGTACCTACTAATGTTTGCAGTATGTAGTAGCAATATGTTAGTAGCAATTTGACTTATGATTGGTCGAAGCGGTGTATCTTTGGCGAACTATATATCTTCGGTAGCTGTAAATTCTTAGGTCTGATGAGATTCTCAAATCAGTCGTTCGCAAATAGATTTTCGTGGTCCTTAAAAGTGCTCGCAAACTCTTCATTACCCTAGTCGTCGGGTTGTATAACACTGGTTTATATACAGCGGTGTCATTTAATAAATTTGGTAATTTGTTGTCATATATGCTGGTATTCATCACCACGATGGCCTTTATCTGCCTTTACCAAAATGTTCTTGTCTTCACGCAAGCTTTTTAACGCTAAAGCTGTTCCCAGTAGTAAGTTAAAAAGACGACGCTGTGCTATATCGGCCTTTGCAACTCGCACCAAAACGTCAAGGAGTTTTAGGTATCGTGCATTACCTAGTTTTGCCATGTATTCTGTCCTTACCTAAAACATGTCTATCTGAAAAATAAATTAACAAAAATAATGAAATACAACACAGTTATTCTTAATTAAATATTTAAAGGAACGAATAAGAAATTTACTCAAAATGGCCCCCTTTTGCCCTCACACACATTTTCAATCGATCCGGCCACTCGTCTATCGCATCATATCTACCTACCTACATCTATCGCATCAGGAAGTCATCATCGCACGCCATGATGACTTCCTGATGAATGTCATCAAGTGAGGGTTTTCTAGAAGGATGAAGCCTGCTTATATCACATGAATACAAAAATATTTTAAATGATGTTCCATTTTTGAAATCTTTGAATACAAAATTTTGAGACGGTATTTATTGCTAGACTAGGTATATACGCGGGGCGATCAAAATGTAATGATAATGAGTATAATAAAACAACGATTCTAGTTTAAATTTAATTTATTTTTCTACATAGTCTCCTAACAAGTCGATACATTTAGTCCATCGTTTCTCTAAATCTAAAATACCTTTTAAAAAAAAACTATCTTGGCTATCCTAAAATGCCTCTACAGCAGCCATTACCTCGCTATCATCCTCAAATTTCTTCCCCTGAGGTGTTCCTTAAGCCGAGGAAAGAAATGAAAGTCGCTGGGGGCTAAATCTGGAGAAAAGGGCGGGAGTTGACGAGTTCGAAGCCTGCTTCTCGAATGGCAACCATCGCAACTTAGGCTTTGTGTGCAGGAGTGTTGTTCTGATGAAACAGGAGTTTCGCTCGGAGTTTTCCCCGACTTCTTTCCTTTGGCTACTCGCAGTCGACTTATTTGATCAGCGTAGTGGAAGCCCGTTATAGTAGCTCCCTTTTCCAGATAATCTACCATTATATTTCCCTCAGCATCCCAGAAAACGGTCGCCATAAACTTGCCCGCAGAGCTCGAGACTGAACTTCAGCGTCGGTGGGGATGGCCTTTTCCATCGATTGTTGTTTAGTCAAAATGATGGATCCATGTTTCGTCCATAGTCACAAATCGAGACAAAACATTTTCTTGGTCAGCCTGGAACTGCAAGATTGGCTCTTGAAATGTCAATTCGTTTTTATTTTGTTCGTCCGCTAACATTCTCGGTACCCAATGCGCGGAGACCTTCTTCATATTCATTTTGCTGGTCAAAATGCTTTGGATGCTGTCATATGAGATCCCTGTGACCTCATCTAAATGTCTAACGGTTACTCATCGGTCTGCTAATACGATATCTTCGATATTTTTCACGTTTTCCTCAGTGAGGGACGAGGTTGGACGTCCCTTGCGATGTTCATCTCCTGTGGATGTTCTACCTAGCTTAAACTCTTTGCACCACCGTGCAATCGTAGAACATGGAGAAGCAAAGTCCCCCAGTGTCTTCACCAAATCAGCGTGTATCTCTTTGGTAGACATTTTTTTCAAACAGGTACTTGACGCGTGTCATCGTGTTTCTCCATTTTCGTGTCGTCGCTCCGACTGCTGGTATTCAAATGCTGCTGCTGCTGCTGCTGGATGCTGTGTTCGGTGAAGTTTGCGCTATTAGTCTTATTGACGACTATTACAGCTTCATTGAAATTGGCCCACGGATCACCGGATCCGTGAGCTCTCTATATTCTTCTGGTACCACTCCGCCGATCACACACTGTCGATCCTCCAAGTATGAAACCAAGCGCCGAGGCGCCCGGTCGCCGTCTGGAGGGTCCGCACCAGCGTGAGAAGAAATGTAGCTCCTCCAAATGACGTCCTATTTATACAATTTTTTTAGCTGGGAAATTGTGAAGGACCGAAGGAGCGGAAAAAAAAATTTCCATCAAAAAAATTTTTTTGGATTTTTATCTTTATTAGAAATACCCGTTTATTATTACTTTAGATAACCCCTCTTAAATATTTACACGATATATACGAAATATACGATATATAGACCTGTAAAGGTTTTACTTATAACATATTTATAACTGTTTTATAATGTTTTTATGTATGAATTTTATATATATTAACAAGTGAATGTTTGAAAATAATTAATTTATTTTATTACAATTTAAGGTGCCTAAAACGCTCACCGACAAGCAGAAGGCGCTTATGTACGCATACGCCGAGCTGGAGGAAGACACGCCTGGGCAAATTCACGGGGTATCATTTGACAGAGACGGTAAGGATGTATAAATATTACGAAACAAAAAATGTACTCTTTGATATGGCATTCTGATTACAATTGGGAAGTGTTGGATAGTTGATCATGCTTGTACAGTGCAACTTTGAACTAAAATCACTGTTCAGTGTCTAACGCAGTCAATTATTGCTACGAAGGCTCTAAAGGCGTTCAAGAAGTCAATAGTAAATAATTTATTTTGCAGAAAAAACCAAAAATAGTAGCAGTAAGGCAAATAGTATGGATTCACAAAAGATCCACCATATGAATAAAGACACGGAGTATACCGGACGCGATAGATCCAAAGCATGGACGTTTATTGACAGTTTAATCGATTCTTTCAAAAATAACACTTCATCTTTCGCCTTTGGTTTTTTTATATCTGTTTTCATTATTCTATTTATATGTTTCTCTGATCCGTCTGATAAATTAAGGATACAAGATTATTTAGACAAAGTGGATAAGGAAACAACTGATAGTCAAGAACTGGGAAATTTAGGTTACCAAAATATGATTAAGAGGAGAAAAGAAAAAAATCCAGAATTATATGACGCATGAAATTATTATATAACGCTTTCCTCTTAACACAATGTAATCTTAAAATATTCCCAGCAAATAAACTTTAAACAGTACCGTAGTGTTATTTAAAGAAAAATTATTGTTTTCAATAAAGTATGGTTATAATATATTGTAAATACAATATTAATTTATATTTATAGCGCATGGGTGGTTTTTCTCTTTATTTAATTCTTTTAAAGTATATTTAGAGGATATAGTATGATGGTTGCATTGAATTGTGATATTGTGAACATTATGAACATGAATATAGAAAAAGTTTAATGATTCAGTTGTTTTATTTGAATCCTTTTGTCGCCTTGCCCACCATCATGCTATAAACCTGAGAGATATGCGAATATTACAGAATTAATTTCTTTCCATAGGTGGCAAGGTATAAAAATGAAGCTTTTATTGTGAGTTTTATTTTCAAGTGGTTAAATACTATAAACATTAATAATTGTAGTTGAGTTGTAAAATATTTAGTTACTAAGATATTTAGTATTTCCCAAAAGTAGTAAAAACTAAGTGGGTAAAAAAATTGCATTTCAGTGAAACAATAATGACTTATAAGTGTACTTATTATATAAAAACATAAAAAATGTTTAATATTTGGATCATTTACTGAATATTTTTTATTTTTTTATATCCATAGTAAAACATCAATCACTTGACAAATTGTAACATTTTTGGAAAAGAGTATTTTCTTATGTAAAGTATTTAAAGTATTACCTATTAATACAAACAAGTATAATGGAAATGTTTGATGTACAGGAACGATGAACTAGACAGTACTAGTATACTAATTAAGAAATTTATATATTGCTTAAAATTAACGAAAATTTTCACATCACGTTTTTATCGGAAATGTAGACGTTGGTACTCAGAGTTACCTAATAGATTTTTGTTTTTTGTTTCTTTGTAATATGTGTCTATTAAATTTAGTTTTATGTGGACGTGATTAAAAAAGAATCGAACTTTAAAATTTAGTAACATGGTTAATAATAAAAATCTGAATAAAACCTATTGAAGAAATGATTGTCTTTAATAAAGCGAGTATTTCTTTTTAAAATACATCTAGAAATACTTAATTAAGATAACTTGATACTATATAATTTAATTATAATCGGTTCAACTATTTGAGAATTTCCATGTTAACAAAATGACAAACTCGTCAAGCGTCAGGAATTTAATATAATTTATAACCGATTAAATCTAGTCCTGACCGTGTAACTTATTATTTAATATCAAAGTAACAAGCATTTTCAGTGTGTGTTTATTTGCAGGTAAGAAAACTACAACATCAGACCCCCAGGACCTTGTGGATGCTATAAAAAAAGCTTTAAAAGAAAAGAGGAGTAACGACGATTCATCCACCAATCGTCCCGAAGTCGATGATGTGAAAGAATCTAAAAGGAGTAAAGGATAAAACATAAAGTACATTAGGAGATAGAATACTTGATGGGTTCGGGGCGATTGAAAAAGTAGTTGAAATTGTTCATATGAATGGTCGTCGTTTAGCTTACTTTAATCGGTTGGTTTCATTTAGTTCAAGTCGTTACGTTTTGAATGTATTTTGCAAATTGTATTTTTAAATTCCATTCTTTTTATTCAGTACTGTGATATAAGGTTTTGTTGTCTCATTATTGAACCGTAATTTACTTTCAATTTACGGTAACACGTAGTTTATTATTGTCGTAATATTAATGCGAACTAAAAAGCTGTACATAGCTGTTGATTAGTGTGTAGGAAATGGTAAATAAATATTAAATATGATAATGTTTGTTTTATTCACCAAAATTTTATGTACATTTGAAATCTATCTCTAGGCGTTAATCGCAGGTTCACACGTTTAGGCTGGCTGCATTCTGTAAGTAATGTATACTTTCAGTGAATCGCATATCGCAATAGTACGTTTAGTATACTTGAAATTTATAAAACATAGATGTTGTAGCGCTATCTGACGATGCGTTTTAATAAGTGGTTAACATTTTCCTTTCTCGAATAGGCATGTAGACTAAGCAGAAGGTGCAGAAATTGTTAATAGGTGTTCAATCGTTATACCCTATATATATATAGGGTATATATATATATATCATTTAATAGCCAGTTACGACATAGAGGATATCGTAAAACCATTTTTAACACGTTGAGCCCGGCGCTGATACTACTGTTCTTTCTGTTCAGACGGCATCAGACTTAATGACGAAAGGTCGGACCAAAATATGCAAGGGCCAGAATGAACAGAGACGCAAGACTAAACTATATATTTATTAAGAATGTTTAATTTTTTGTAATTACTACGTTTTATAATTTTAATAGTGTAGGTCCCCAAGGGAACTACGATGTCCGACAGGAAAATAGTACCGGTTCGCAGGGATCGACGCCGGCCGAACGGAACGTTGACTGCCGGTCCCCAAGGACCGGCGCCGGACTCAGCATGATAAAAATGTACAAATGCTAATTTTTGGGCTATCCGTCAAAGTTTTCAGAGAACAGTCTCCCCGATATTTTTTAGAAACGCGACATCTTTTCTATTGCTTCTGAAATAGGATGATGAATTGAGAATGATTTACATTAGTCTGGAAAAAAATGAAGCGGGTGCAAAAAAGAGCAATACCGTGAAATAAAAATAATTACTAATCTAACATAACTGGAATTTAAAATCATTTATTGTACTTTGTAGGTTTTTAATATAAACTAATGTTTTCTATAGTTTAACAAAAAATCTTATGTTTGACCTGCAGTAAACATTCATCAGCGTATATCAAAATCACACTTATGTAATAGCTTTAATTTTTTTTTATAATTAGCGCTGTGTATACACCATATTGAATATAATATTGTTAAAATGTTATTAAATTGCATACATTTTTCTTCCTTTTACTTTTGTGTACCATAAAATAGCTGATATAATTCATACACTAGGTCGATCATAACGTTAACTAAAGCATAACATTATTTCTAATGTAATGCACATTAGAATGTTATGTTAAAAGAGAAAGGACTGGTCGTAAGGTAGGTACAAAACTTTTAAACATTAAATGAAACGACCGTCAAACTCACAGTTACATGTTTTTCAACATTTTGCTTTAAGTACGAGTTTATCCTCTTCAGATATTTGTCCACATTTTCCTTTCATAATATTAAATTAATTTTTAACATGTTTTTAGTTAATGTTTTCGCTTTGAATTAATTTGCACATCATTGCAAGTTTATTCAAAGCGAAAAGCGTTTAAAGTAAAACGTATAAATAAAAAACTTTGTAAGAATTAAGCAAATAATAATAAGAGTAAAGCAATCCAAGAGTTGCTAAATATGAGACAATCATGGTTTCCGGGTGAGCACGTCTCATCATTTTTGGCATTATTTTCACACAGTATTTTCATTACAGAAAAAAAAATTCTCATTATACCCTGTTCCCTCCCTTCTCTACCAGGAGTACAAAACCCTACAACATTCATTAATTTTTTAAATACTATGCACATGTTTTTTCTTTCTCTATTAATTTCTTTGTTTTATAACAATATAAAAGAATGGAATTTAGTAATAGGTTCACATCATAGTAGCTTTAGTAATTATGCAAATAAGTACTTCATTTTCATTTTCTATAGATTTGAAACAAATACGCATAGTAAAACTCGAATTTTAAAAGATATTAAATCCAACCTTTGAATGATTGGAACCTTATCTAATATTGACAAAGTTATGTCCTGTGTAATTAACTGAGCAAAATGACACGTTCTAAAAGATTTTGATGACTTATCTTTGAAATGATGTAATAAATGCTCACGATTTTGTGTTGAAACATGTTGTTTTCATTCCTTAGGTTAGCTTAAAAGGCGGATTTTTTTTTATTATAGGTAAGTGTATGCGAACGAGGGAGCGGTTCACTTGATGTAAAGTGGTTACCATCGCTCATAGAGAGCCGTAACTTTTAAATCTGTTTCTCGGTTAGTTTCCAAAATATTGTTTTTAGTTAAGAGATAAAATGCGCAATTTTTACTGTAACGGTACGAAGAGTGTATAAATAATGGAACAAGAAACTTCCTTCAATTTAACAAATATTGTGAGCTTTCAACTTTATTGTACTTTATAACTTACCCTTAAAGAAAATTAAGATTAAATGCAGAGATGGAAATTATTTTGAAAGCACTTAACCTTTTAACAAACGAGAGAACTTAAGTGAGTTTGAGAACAAAGCTTTCGTTATTAATTACACCTAATACATTTTTAGATTTATAGCTATGTTGGTTTGCGGTTGCCGCACATGAAAAAGGGTGTCTCAGAACATTTTTAGTTTTTAGATGTTGAAAAAGAAATTAGAGTTCTTGAAGTTCATTTATGAAAAACAATCGTTTGCAAATGCGCACCATTCGCTTCTTCACAGTTATTTAACCTGGAGTTAAAGTTTTCAATCACTCGCTGGAGCATCGCTCTTGGAATAGAGTTGATTTCTTTAGTGATTACTTGCTTCAAAACATTCAGGTTGGATGGCAAAGGATTGTAAACTTTATTTTTTAGGTAGCCCTATAGGAAAAAAATCAGCAGGCGTTAAATCAAGTTAAATCAAAGTTAAATCAGGTCTCGGCGGCGGCTTATCACTCTTCCCGGGAATAAATCGTGAAGAGCAGCTAATGAGTCTTTTGTAACATTTGAAGTGACTCCATCTTGCTGGAAAAAGGTATTGCGGTTGTAGCCATCCTGTTTTTGCACTTCTGTAGCTAAAAAAGTTCGGATCTAATGGCAATATCGATCTGAATTAACGATATGAGTTCGACCTCGGTCATCCTCAAAAAAAATGAGGACCGATAATTCCTTGGCAGCCCAAACAATAACTTTTGGCGTGTGCAAGAGCCTCTGATGCATTTCTAGTGGATTCTCGGAAGTCCAATATCTGCAATTTTGTTTATTCACGTGATCGTTGATGTGAAAATCCGATTCATCGGAGAACTAGATGTTATTGAAATTAGTTTCACCGACTTTTCATTGTCTTGTAGAATTCGACTCGTTTATCAGGATCATCAGGCTTCATTTCTTGAACAATAATAATTTTATAGGGGTAAAAATGTTTGTCTTTCGAAATAATGGGATGAACAGTAGATTTATTCAAATTAAGAGAAGATGCGCGCAATCTGAACGACTGTCGTGGGTCGACCATAACAGACTGGCGAATACGGTCGACGTTCATGCTCGTTCTTGATGTCATTTTGCGCCCAGACGATTTGTATTCCCAGTTTCTTCAAACTTGCACACCCGATGCAAATTAAATTGGCACTTGGCACATGTTTTAAGTTTGTTAAATTAAAATGTGTTCCGTAGAAACGACGAACAACAGTGTAGGAATCGTTGTTATTATAAAATGCTCTTTTTTTTTCATATGACATGTGACTTGCATACCTATAGATTCTTCGCAGCTAGACAATTTAGGATTCTCGGCGTGCAAGATCGGCCTCACCGGTCATCTCTCCTGAGTCATAGCCCCGTGCTATCTTCCTCCTACAAAGGCGATTTTCTCCTCCGACCTGAGGTCTCTTCTAGATCTCGGGCCTTCAGTTTTGCTTGCGGGTGATTTGAATTGCAGGCACACTTCATGAGACTCCAATAGCAGCTATACCAATGGGAATGCCCTCTTTAAACTTGCGGAGAAGCTTAACTTCTCTATACTAGCGTCCACTTCACCGAAGTCTGTCTGCATCGTCCGCAATCAGCGGCCATCTGTCTTAGACATGGCCATTCTTAAAGACGTCACTATACTTGTCCGTTCTATTGAATCGCATCGTGCGGTCATATCCGACCATCGCCCGGTAATTATCAACCTGGGCCGGTGCGGCGGTGAGGTCCCTCTGACCAAAACCTTCGTCGACTGGCGACGCCTGGAGATCAAACTTCAGGCCACACAGTCCCAGCACTTCGACGAGATCCCCGATTCGGTCTAATTGCCCGATGCAGCCGTACTGGCGGTCGAATTGATCACTCCTCGGCAGTCGACGAATGTCCGCAGGTAGTGCTCAAGTTGGAGCCACAATTCAGTGGACTCCCCGGCGACATCCGCCGACTTATCTGAGCCAAAAACGCCGCCTTGAGACGTTACGTTAGGTACCGTCTCAGTTTTTTTTTTATATAATCATGGAAACCTCTAACATGAGGATCGGAGCCTATGTTTGCTTTTATCTCTTTCATTCTATTTCTTCTTGTATGCCTCTCGCACTTCCATACATCATACTATTTTTTCCTTAAATTCATCATCTTTTATCCTTTGTTGGGGGAGCTTAAATTTTTCAATAACACTTTCTACTAAGGGAAGAAGGTTGCATTTTGCTTCTATTTTAATCTAACTTATTTTTCTTATCCTCTTACTATTTATATCTATTTTCCTATTTTTATTTCCTACTATTTATCTACTTCTAGCTACCGTTTATGACGATATTTACCTTAATTCTCCTTATTTTCCTATCCTCTTAACTATATGTGTCCATTTTCTCATGTATTTTTACTTCTTATCTTATCTTACTACTTATCTTATAAACCACTGTTTTAACTACGCTATTTCCTACTATGTACCATACTTAACACTAATATACTCATATATTATGTAAGCATGTTTACCTACTATATTTATTTTATTTACTATTTTCTATCTTAACAGTATTCACAATCTTTTCTCTTCTCTATCTGAGCTTCGGTTTGAAGAGCTTTGCTATTTATAAATACCAAAGATTTTCGCCTATTGCTGTCGTTCCATTGTTTCTCTGTTATGATGGGTGCCGGGTCACTCGGTCTTCGTTTGACTTGGATTTGATCAACGGGGCGCACTTAACAATACGCCACCGTTGATCGTGCCAGTTCATCGTTTTTCCGGAGTACCGGGCAATCCCGGCTGAAACTGTTGTGCTCACTATCGAAGTTCTTAGCCCTCTCACAGTTCTTACACTTCGGTGGCACACCAGCTAGGTCGTCGGGACATTTTATTCTCATGTGCGGCCTCCCATAATGGTTGTTTAGATCCACCGCGTCCGTGCAGAAACGCTTTCCATGGCCGAATCCCAGATAGCGAGTGCACTGCACGAGCGGTGTCTAGTCTTCGGCCCTGATGCGCTGTAGGTCGATATATACATACCCTCTGTCCATTATTCTTCGCCATACACTTGGCGAAGTGCTAATGACAATATGTCCAGCAAGTGGGTTTCTGGCTCGCCTCCGATATTTGATGTTTATTCTCCCCTCCTCCTCGTTGAGGTCGCGAAAAACCTCCCGGTTCTGGTTCCTCAGGGCCCCCAGCACATCCTCGTCTGAGTTTGCTGCTAGGACGTCCATCAGAACCAGCAGCGGGTGACGATTTTTCACCTGCTCAACGGTGAGGTCCGTTCCTTTTCTTCCTAACTTTCCTTGATCTTATTTCTTTCCTCGATCGTCCCGAATCCCATTATGACCTTTCCATCCTTAGTTTTCCTTACTCTTTCTATTTTAACCCAACCTTCCTTTGCATCCACTATATGTCTAACTTTTTCTAAAACTTCCTCTGTATCTATTCCTGTTACTGATGTCACCACCACTGAATGGAGGGTACTAGGTCCCTCAGCCGTCTTCCCGACGCTAGACGCCACCACGTTTGCGTACGTCGGGGTAGTGATATCAGTTAGTACCTCTTTGTGTTGCTTGAGGCTTTCGCTCAGCTCCTCTATGTTTTTGTTACATAATATAATTTTATTTCCCGACTCTTTTTTCAATCTTTCGTGCTCCTCTATCCTAGTCATTAGTTTAATTGACTCAGCACTTATTTCGAAGGCATCATTCCCCTGTATCCTATCACTCCTTTTACCCCACCTTTGTCCCCTTTCCCTTCGCCACTGTTCACTGCTTCGCTGTCGGCGTCCTTTACAAGCTGGTATAGACGCTCAACTGCCTTGAAGACGGAGGCTTTTGTCTCCGTCTTCATGTTCTTCATCGCGTTTAGCTGGTTTTTAACGCTCCACAATAGTGCTCTCGCCTCTGCCACTCTACTCACATACTTCTTTTGTGGCGGGCTAGTTTGTGCAGGGCTAGTAGTTCCGGCCGAACTCAAGACAGTTTCAGCTGGGGATTTCGTCGCTTTTACAACTTTGGGCGGTACAGTAGCCTTCTGGTCTGGCTGAGATTTTCGCGTTTTTTACAGGTTTACAGCTGAAAAAAATTATATGGGCGTGTTCGGGACGTCGAGACGCACCGAATGGAGCAGAAATTTTTGCGGAATAACCAACAGAAAAAAGGTGAGTTCTGTAAAACTGTATTTTTAAGTAGTTTTTTGCAGATTTTAGGCAAATTTAGAATAAATTGATGTTTATGGGGACTTAATATGGTAAGGGGGACAAAGCTAAGACCGAATACAACAAAATTGCCAATAAAACAACAACGAACCAACGAAATATCGACCTCCGGCAAACCCTTTCCCGGACGTCGCGTCAACCTACCGCACACTCCGCAAGTGTCTGGTCCAAATGCTCACGGGGCACGGGGGATTCTCCTCATATTTATATAAATTTAAGTGTAAGGAGAGTCTCGCGTGCACATGTGACTCTGGAGTGAACCAGACCGTGTCCCACCTGATCACCTGCTGTCCCGTGTACGGAAGAGACAGAATGGAAAGCGAGGTAAGAATGGGACAGAAGATTAAGGAAAGGAACTACGCGCTAGTTATGGGAGAAGACAACAGCAGAAATATTTTCTTAAAGTTCTGCAAAAAAGTGATAGGGAACACTCAAAGTTCAAATAAAACAAAGTATATAAAAATTGGAATATAGATAATGATTATAGTGTTAAAGATAGAATATAATATATGTGATTAGAATATTAAAAACAAAAACAAAATGTAAAGTAGAATAAAGATGTAATTATGTAATAATTAGTTTAAGAGAAAACTATAATAAATTAAATGAATTGTGTCTCCTTATTTAAGCGCGATGTATGAAAGAAGGAAGTGGGATGAGGTATGAAAAGAAAAGAAGAAATGAGAGCGACAAAAATTAGTATGAGTATGGAAAAAGAAGAAGGAAAGAGAAAATAACAAAAAAGAAATTAATGACAATAGTATTTATAGGCCCTGTCAAAATGAAACAGGTGTGAACGAGCTATTAAAAAAAAGCCCGGCAAACCGAAGAACCTTGCAGCTAGCTACACCCTATCAGCTTTTTCTCCTCATTAGGGAAGGTTTACGAGCGCCTTATCCAGGCGCGACTTTGTAGGCTCGTCGAGGAGAGAAATTATCCTTCCCGATGAGCAGTTCGACTTCAGGCAAGGTCACTCCTGCGTTCGTTGTCCACAGACTGGTCGAACACGTCCCGAGCGGTTTCTCGCGCAAGCGACCACTTCAAAGTCTCGCCGTTTTCTTCGATGTCGAGAAGGCCGTCGACAAGGTCTGGCACGACAGCTTGATCTTTAAGCTGTACCCCCTTCAAGTGCCGGACAGGCTCGTCTCCATCATACGAGTCTTCTTGTCGAATCGCACCTTCCGCTATCACGCTAGCAGCACATTCTCGTCGAGTCGCCCCATCAGAGCAGGGGTCCCTCAGAGATCTTGCCTCTTCCCCTCCTCTTCGCTCTGTACACCAGCGACATCCCCAAGGACCCTGCTGTCAATCTCGCGCTTTTCGTTGATGACACCGCCCTCTACGTCTCGGGCAATAGCCTTCTCGGTCTGGTACGGACCCTCCAGATGGCGACCGGGCGCCTCGGCGCCTTGTTTCATACCTGGAGGATCGAAATCAACTCGGTGAAGAGCGGAGGCCTGTATTTCACCCATTCCCACCCATCTAGCAGCACGAAATCTGCACGCTTCCTCACCCCGGGAGAAATCTCCCTTCTCGGTCGCGTCATTCCCTGAAAGAACACGGTCAAATACCTCGGCATTACTTTACACCGCCGCCTCACATTCTTAGCCCACGCCCGCTGAGTCAGGAGTAAGACGGCCTCAATGTTTGGTCTCTTATATTCCCTGATATGCAAAAGAAGCAAGCTCTCTCTTCGCCACAAAGTGCTGCTCTATAAGATTTGCGTTAGGCCCATCATGACCTACGCGTGTGTAGTGTTCTTGCACCGGCACGATGTCGTCAAGATCCTGCAAGTCCTTCAGAACCGCTTCACCCGCCTCGCTATCGGGGCGGTGTGGTACCAGAGGAATATAGATCTGCACAGTGACCTTCGCCTTTCCACGATCAAACAGTTCATCAATGACTGTGCTCTAAGACATTTAAATTAAATTGTAATAGTCGTCAAAAAGACTAACAGCGCCAACTTCACCGGACCCAGCAGCAGCAGCAGTGATGAATAAAATCAACTTTCAATAGCAGTATTAATAGTCCACAATAATCAGCATGTTAATTTCTGTATTAGTTAGAGTATCTATCATATACTCGTAAATACGCGCAGATAGTTTTTTAGACAGCAAATTAATAACAGCTTTACATGTAATGAATATATTACATTAGCATATCAAATACCTTTCTGTTAGAACCGAGAGGCCTAAGTAAATCCGTAGACGTGCCTTATCGGGATCGGATCGTAACGGAAGTACCATATTGACAAGTTTAACACAGCTTTACCCATAGTCGTTTATTAGTTTTAGTTACTAATGTTATATGTGATTTAGTTTTTTATTAATTACCAATGTTACGATGTTCAGTTTTGACCATAAAATTCTATTTTGGTGATAGAAGACACTAGAGATCTATTTTCCATATTTAGATACGGAGCTATTACATTTGAGAGTTAACTTTATTCTGTTCCTGATGACATGAGAATTTTCGCACTAAAATCTTTTCTCCAATTTTTCTTATCTTTAACTCTTTTGTTAGGATTACATCAGTGACCGATTTCGTTGTTGGACATTGACGCAAAATAGACTTACAGCACTTGTGAATACGTGTTTGTTAATATTGTGCGTTGTTATATGATGTTTGATAGATGAATAGGTAATTAAAAAACACATGTTAACGGAAGCTTTTTATTATAAAGTTTTTACGACTTAAAATTCAAACTGTGAATCTGTATTTACCTCTACATTTAAAATACCGTGTTGGTATTCACGTCACAAACGCGATAATTTAATATATATTTTAATAATATGTTTTTGTTTTTGCAAAATGTTTTAAATGACAGCTGTGTTGACAGCTTTTATCGGAACATTTTTAAACTAGCATAAATATTTAATACAATAATACAAAATGATTTGTAACATACGTTTGATAACAAAACTTGTTATTGTTGATATTGTTAATTTCTGAGTCTGGGTAATTAAAATGAAAAAAAAAAAACTCCTATCTATATTAACAACAAAAGTGACAAAAAGACTGTAACGTCTGTTAAGTTTTCAAGATAGATAAACTTTTTGTTGGGAAAGATATAAGGAATGTATGTTAATGGGTGTTTTAAATTTGTACGGGAACCAATCCTATCTCAAATTAGCAAGTAATGATAATTTTTTACCAATATCGGTAAAGTAGGGTGTTATTTTATAAAGTTTTATTTACGTGTGTACCTTCAGACTGTGTACTTTTAGACTTCGAACCCTACAGTGCAATTCCAATCTCGTTTCAACCTAAAATCATATTCAGATTAATTTAAAATTGAATGCATTGAATATCACATGCTTACTTCCTTAAATCATCGAAAACGATTTATTGTGTTGATATTAAATATCTTTGCTTAACACAATTTTCTTTAATGGAAATTAACGTTTCTGATTATGCGACATGGCGATTTTACACCTTATTTAAGTAGCTTATTTTATTGATTTGGTCAATCGGATGATCTCATTTAATTTTTTGTTACACTTGTTCTACTATTTATCTGTAAACTGTTACATAAACTACAAATATTTTTATAAAAAAGAAAACTTCGTTCATATTAGTTAAAAAAATTCTCATGTGTTAGGGTGTGCACAAGATAATTGTGTTGAAACCACAATTTTCTCACAATTCACTCATTACACTTACTATTGGTAAAAGATCATAAAAATGAATCACTTACGTTATCGTATGTATTTCCTACGGAAAAAATCATTCGAATATGATATATTGCGTTGATCAGATTAGAATGTTCTGATATATTGATGTGACCTATTTCGGTCTATTGCCTTCATTCCAACTGGAATCCCTTGCGGCTACAAATTCAAATTAACTGACTCCTACAACTTAAAATGTGAATAATATTCATGACCCCAATAAGTTCGCGGTGATTAATTTTAAAATATTAAGTTATAATGTTTTTTTAAAACTGATTGAAACTTTATTCTACAAATTTGCTTGAACCTACTTTTATACACACTTTAGGTCAATTTAAATTTGTCCACGTCGTAAAAATTCCACGCGGCAATGAAGCAAAATATCCTTATAATATAAACATCATAATCTGCAACGTCTTAAGCATGTCGACAACATTATAAAGATTGAGATGCAGGAATCTTTTTAATATTGCCACATGAGTGAATTTAAAACGCATTCAATTTCAAGTGAGGTTCATTTTAAAAAGATTCCGAAAACACAGAAGTAATGTAAATTAGATTATACGATTAGAAAAATCTTTTTTTTTGTTTGTTTATTAGCTTTATAAAGTGTTAGTTCTTGATTTTTTTAGTGTGGAACTATATCATTCTTTTTAAGTATTCATATTTCCATTTTAAGTATTATCTTATTTTAAAGAATATATAATTTAATAATTATGAATTTAATTTGTATATAAGATAAAAACATTTATTTTGCCTTTGCAATTTTTTTAACTTGATTATAATTCGCTTTTATTTAAGTCTTTAACAAATATTTGTCGTATTTTGTCTGCCATAATACATAAGTAAGAAAATCGGAAAATTCGATTATCGCAAACGCGGGGCTCCATTAAAGAAAGCTCTTGTGGATAGATTTTCTCAGAACGTTGCAAAACATCTTGCAAGCGTTCCGGAAGATGATAAAAAGGTTTACTTTTTGTCAAGTCGAGGATGAAAACTTTTTATATGTACATTACTATATATAAAAATGTACCATAATAAAACAATACAGGCGAAGCTATTCGTATTTAGATTGAAACATAATGAAATACACGTTTAAAGCTGGAACGTTTTGAAATCAACAGCTGTTTATTTCTTTTTTATGTTGAAAAAGTTCATTGATGTTACAATCTAAACACAGAAGTGATTTAAGTTATTATGAGAATTGGCTCGAAGGCTTCACATTTTATTCCATTTTCAACGAAACATTGGACAAACGGCGCCGAAATCTCTTTGCAAGAGTTTGAGGTTTTCTGTTTAAATTTAAAGAAAACCCTTCATATTGTATTCGGTGAGATTGATGTGGCAAATGAAATTGTTTATTCATTTAATCTAAAAGTAAAATTTTTGATTTGTTTCGTGATTGTTTTTTTTTAATTGTATTTCTATGAAGTGTTTAAGAAAATGTGATCTAGCTCAAGGATTTTAAAGAAATGTATATTTACCTAATGAATTTTTCATATTTTATTGAATGAGTTTTATTCGTAAAATCATCGCTGAAGACCATAGTATGAAATGTTAAATAACGGAGTATTAATCTGAATTTAGTAAGACTTTAAAATGGACAATTTTTATAATCTCTATTACATACCGAAATCATTCCTTTTTATAACGAAAGCGACTGTAACTTAATTGCAGAACACTGCCACGTTATCCTTTATTACACCATTACTATCCTCTAACGCACTTACAGTCGCCATAACTAATCTCTTTTTATAGTTCAATTGGATTTATTACGGTAATACTCCGAATTTGTAACTTTTTTATTATGACGTTATCGAAAGATTATTTAAAGTCATTGGAGCTTTCATTTATGTTTTAAAAAATTATTATCTTCTGGGTCCGTATTAATTTTTGAAAATTTGTAGCAAATATAGTAGCACGTCCTCCTTGTATATTTACATATACGTTTATTTCTTATTTATTGTCTTATGCCTACGTTGTAAGAATACTATGTTTTGCAAAACAATTAGTTAAGTGTAAGTCGAGAAAAAAAATGTGAATAAAACACTTCCTTTAAATTTAATTTATGTAAAATTAACGCTGTATTAAATTATTACATGTAAATAATTTTTCATATTATCCACTAAAGGTCTTATCTTTCGTGAAGTAAGGAGGGTTTTTGTAAAAACAGTTTATCCATAATTGGAAAAAATCAGACAGTGTTTTTTTTGATTTATATCGCAAGTCATCCGCTCTAAAAAAATTATTAAACCTAATATAAATAACGTTAAGAAGAAATGTTGTTACATTTAATACAGTGTGATTAATGGTATCAAATATTTTTTAAAAAAATGTTAGCTATCGTATAAAAGTTGTTAAGTGATAATAAACAAATATTTAACATTAGGGAGAAACGATAAAATCAAATTTAAATAATCAGATAAGGTTATAAATAAAATCAAATATTATTTATTACACATAGTTTTTTGTCGTCTGCAGTGTGCACCTGAGCTCAAGTAACAGTGAAGCCCAAAAATAGTAATCTTTTGTCTTTCAAAACTTACCAGGACGTAAATATGATGACGCCAGACATGTTAAAAAAACGTGGATGTCTTCATGAGAGAATGGAATAGGCTGTTATTAGGTTACTGTGTTTTACCATTACATTCTTCATCACTAAAGTAAACTTATAAATAAAATAATATATTTAAAATGTAAAACTCGTTTATATTTCATTTATTGGAGCTTTAAAATGAAATAGTATTTGACTACAAAATTCTTATCCTTGTCGAGCAAAATGATGTGAATTATGTATTTCATGGAACTCAATTTTCTTTACCAAGTAAAATTAACCAAAAAGGTAATACATTCTTAGGCATGTCTTTCATTTAAACAATTTCAATTGAAGCACGAAATTAGTTTTATTTATTTTGTGATACAGAATAAAACAAATTTAATGCAGAAGTTTTAGTGAAACACAAAATACGTATTTTATTTTTAATATAAAACAGAAGGTAAAAATCAGAAATGAATTAATTTTACTTTATTAAAATTAGGTACAATCTGCTGGTTAGATTTTGTTTTCTTATCCACGGGGTATATTATGTATCTTGAGAACGATTTGCGATAACGACAATCGCATATTAATCGCTTTGAAGCGACTTAATTGGGGGTGTTATTTTTTATTTCACTATTTTTGAAAAGTAGTCTTTTAAAATTTGTTTGTTATCATAAAATGCACTTATTACTACTACGCGCTATTGCTGTTATATAATGCGAATTAGCCCTAACAGCAACTATTGTGCGGTTATCGCTATCGCTAATCATTTATGGATTCATAATAATCCCGTCGCTTTTTAATTTGTGTCACAATGAGATCATAATCAGGATAATCTACGATTAAAAACCCAAATTAAATACTATGGAGCTGAGAGATTACTCTATATATAATATATTTGTTATAAGTCTATGTTGAAGGATTTCTATATTCAATTAAAAAGTATAAAAATCCTTTTAAATAACAGCAAAACTATAAAGAATAGACATAAAAATATTAATGGTAAAAGAATTCAAAATACAAATAAACAATGATGATAGAAAAATTAAGTAATCAACCATAATCTATAAAACCTATCAATTTCATTCAGAATTCAATAAATGCAAGGAACTTATTTGATTGCTATGTAAGACAGTGGTGACGCATTCTTGAAACCTGCCATTTGTCAAATAATCTAAATTCCTGTTAAACTCATTGGGCTCATTTCTTATTAAGATAATATTAAAATTCAATAATTAAAAACATATAATTAAAATGTATTATTGGGTAATATTTTGAAAACAAAAAATAGATTTTAATCGGATCTGTCGTTTAGCGACAATCTTGTCTCACTCGTCGTTTTGGGTTTAAGGTCAACAAGAAATTGGTACCAGACTCAATATATTTTTTAATTAAAAATTAAATTCCGTGAAAAGTTTTAATCCATACTAAGTGTTCAACGAAAGAGGTTTTTTCACTAACCTCGTTAATGACAGCAATTACATTTGTTTTGTCGTTTCGGACGCGATAAAACGAAAAGCTAAAAACTGTTCTTCACAACATTACGAAATTTTAGAATAAATATAAAAAAAAAGAAAGAATGTTAGTATTTACGACATAAATTATCTCAGTAATTTCACTCATGCCCACATACTTGGTGTTTGTCGTTCCACATATTTAGGTAGGGTTTAGTTTAAGAGTCTTTGTGAAATGCATGCATATTACAAGAGTTTGTCGTTTAAACACTTTTCGTTTAAACATTTTTGCCGGTGGTCAGCGGCCTGCCACGCCCTCGTGGCTATAGGAACCTTAGCCACAGTGACGCTCTCCTCGTCACCCTTTCGTATCAGCCGTAGTTTCCTGTGGAGTTGGGTACCATCCCCAGGAGAACATGACCGAACGGTCCCCAAGCTGGGGTACGACTCAGACCCCAGCTTAGTGAAATATTTGCTCTCCCCCCTCTCGGAATACGAGGACAAGCCCGCGCCTCCAGAAAGCGATGCGGGGAGGGTGTTTCTAACTCCGGTGGAGCCGATACCCTCCTGGGGTAATTTCTATTTATGTTCCACCTCCATTGCGTCAATTTTAACCAAGTTTGTAGTCGCATACCCGCTGGTGGACCTCCCTCCCACAAAGGCGGGGAGAGAAGACGTACAGCCAAGTCCCCCGGAGGCGCTGCGTACATACCACCCCGGGGTACTAGACCTCCTCAAACCGGCCGCACAATGCGGGGCAGACGCAGAGTGACTTTCCACCTCGTGTCGCTCTTAGTCTGGCCGCTCCCCGCAAGCCTTTCCGGTATGGGGATCCTAACTAGCACAGCCTTACGGTCCATCGCGGCGCGCAAGCCCCTCCACCACGTCAAGATGGTTAACCTAACCTTATTACGTTATATATTTCTAGATTGCATGATGAAACTACAAGCTAGTTTTACTACATAATTAAAAGTGTCTTTTCCTAGTACTACGAGTTGAAAATTCAATTAAATGCAAAGCGAATAATATGAATGTTAACAGTTCACGTTTGTTGACGTCGGCGGAAATTTGTTTGCGGGAGCCCCTGTTGTGCTTTTGCATACAATTACATAATTGAATCACCCTGGCAAAGCGTCCTCGGCGTTCTGTAATTAAATTTCAGGATTATAATTTAGAATTGCCAGTGTCATAAATGTGTATAGCACTATAAAATACTTGCCCAAAGCGAAAGCACTTAGTACGATTAGACAATTATAATTATTTATTTTATATACTAATATGTAAACATTTATTTTATAAATCCTTTATTTTTAATACAATCTTTATAGATTTCAACTAAGAAACAATACGGATTTCTCTCAAATTATTAACAATATTTTGACAAACTTTTAAACATTTATGTTACTTTACCATCTGAAAGTCAAGTAGTATGAAAATATTATGTTTAGGTATGTAAGTATACAGTTATAATATATAAAATATTTTTGATGATAAATTCAGATAATCACGTGTAATAAACACAGTCGGTTGCAGCTTACCCTTTTAGTATAAAATGAACTAAAATTAATAAATCATAATTAGAGCTAAAATGAGTAAAACATTAAGTTATATCATTTAAACGTGAATGTGTTAATGTTTGGCCTATAGGCTAACTACTGTCCGTATTACGCCTCTCAAGTTATATTATTATATCTTAAGAAAATGATTTAGAAGCTTTTTGTAAGTTGCCTTAACTATTTAAATTAATATTAGATAAAATATACCACACAAGCCTTTATTAAAAAAAATCTCATTGAGTTTATTTTTAACGCCATTTATGACTTGCTTATCTATAAATGTGTTTCGTTTTAGTTTGAAATAAAGTTATAACTTTGTTTCGAAATAATGTTATTTGTTATGTCTAAAGGCTTGCAAATTTTACCTTAATTGAGATTTTGATATGAAGTTTTGGTGATACGACATCGATCAATCCCACGCCTTAATTGAACTGAATTGTCTTGTAATTTTGTTTACAGGAAACTCAATATAAATATAGACCTAAAACATGCAAACTCTTTTGAACAGATAGCGGACAAAACAAATATCGCTTAACAATATATATTTCTACGCTTATCTGGTGGTAAGTACCTATATAACATATATAATAATTTGCAAAATGGTTAGACACTACTAGACAATACTTACATATGATATTTAAAAAACTATGTCGTGATCGCCCTATGAACTGTACCTTGAAACCTTGCCTTATGAAAAGTCGTGAGATAATAGATAGCGTACCTTAAAATTATTGTTCCGTCTTATAATTCTAATAATTTGTAAAAATTGCGCAAGTATAAAATTTTTATGTTCTTGTTTTTCTTGAGTATAACAAAGAAAGTTTATTCTCTCCTAAAGCGGGGTTTGCGTTGAATTTTTAATTTGGTAAAACTACTTCTTGTACCATAGTACAATGCAGCTGAATATAATTTCAGTTCGAATTTTCCAGAACCGCACGGCATTACTCAACAATTCAGTGCTGTTTGTGGCGTGAATACCATTACACGGTCTTGGTTATTCTCCACTGACTTAGCTTTTGTTACTAGAAGTAGAATTGTGCAAGAACTAAACAATTAATATTGATTGCACAAATATAACACAAGTATGAATAAGATATATGAAAAAATAATATAAAAAATTAATAAAGGAATTTAAATAAAAAGTATTGACAAAGAATTATTAATTAAACGAAGAAAAGAAGTCCATATCTTCATTTAATATAATCTTAAAAAAAGTTTTTTTTAATTAGAAAATTATTTTTTGTTTATATTTTTAATGATCGCATAAATTTATAAAGGGTTGACGTAACGCTTAGAGTTTTTTTGAAAATATATTACTTTCCTCTAAAATTTTTATTAGCGTAATTGTAAATTTAGTATTTTGATGTCAACTGCAGAACTGGGGTCACTTTATAAATAAATTTTACGTTATTATATTCACATATTTTATTGTTAAATGTGATGAAAAAAACTGCAGGATGCTTGCCTGTCATTGCTTTTTATGTTAGAAACAATAAACGGTGTACTAAAAGATAAGGTTTGCGGCTGTTTTAATTAAGTTTAGGCGTATTTTGCTTACGCTGTATATGTAATGCGAGATGGTCAACACGAATTTAAGTTATTTCCGTGCTGTAGGTAATAACTATATGCATTAATCTTAAATGTAAATATTTGACCACAATCTTACATGATGTTAAGTGACATTGAGGCCGATTATGGTTAAGTGTGCCCAACTAAATATTTCGGACGCAGAAATGCTGTTGTTGCGGTATATTGACAATAAGAGAGAGGTTGCTATCCAGGCGACTTTAAGGACACTATCTTACCAATATAAACTCCATGGCTTAAGTGACTCCGGAATTTAACCAGAGAATTCCGTGCTCCAAAGTAAGCAGTAAATAATTATAGTTAACAGTTAAAATATTTACAATTACATCCGTAATAAATCACGTTTATGTAGATATAACGCCCATTTTTACTTATACAGGTAATATTTCAATATTACTCAAAAATTCCGATATTTATGGCACCGTAGCCACTGAAATTTCTCATTTAACACGGTTCATAATTTTGTGCTTAAATTTTATTTTTTATGTGTTTTTTTTTAATTCATTAGCACCTCTTGATAATTCAAATTTCTTTATAGATTTACATTCATTGTTGAGGTGATACATTTATCTGAGTCTGTCTATGACGTTATTTTTATGACAAAAAAAATATAGATAGAAAAAGAACTTTTGGTAAAGGTTATTTCGTTTCGTCCTTATTAATGCGAACAATGAAACATTAAATGTTCTGCTGGCTTCTGTGCATCCGTCCAGATGAATTGGCAGTCTCTAAAATAATAGTGAACAAGTTTCTTCCAAAGCAGTGTTTTTTACTATCATTGGCAACATTTTTACTCACTATCAGGTATGATTGCCGAAACAAAATTGCTACGTTTAATTAAGTTCCCGTTTCTCTTTATTACACGAAACAGTACATAAAATGGAAACAGTTACTCTTTCTATTTTTTGAATATAACATGGGTGGGCGTGTGAGCGTCACATTCCTACTACATTTCGTTTGTAGAATGTCCTGCTACTACGACATAGTAATTCCCAGCCATTCTCCTGAGAATTTCTCGCCCATTTTAGAAATACAATGGCAAGAGATCATCTATATTGAAATCTGTTCGGAAGGTGGAAGCAATTTCGTCGAGTTCCGCAAATCATAATATTTGGATCACAATACCCCGTCTAAGTCATTGTACGTGTTTACCCAATTCCGAGTTACAAATTCGAAAATAGATTGTTTTATTATTATAGGCGATATTTCCGAATTGGTTTATTTCTTTAAATAATATTTTCGTTTTTTATATTGTTTGTGACACGTCTTGAAAAATTGGATTTTGTATTATGATAATAGTTCTTAGTAATTTCATTTAAACATATAACAGTTTTGATTAGGTTATGTCAAATACAAAATAAAGCTACTGCTGTATTTATCGTTATACATATAAAAATAAATAAAAAGGTAGAGAGATAAAAATTCGAGATCACTTTCATAATTTAATTTTAGTAAAAAGTATAAATGCAGGAAAGTGACTTTTGTCAATAAGAATTACAAATAAGAGAAGGTGAAAATTTGTGTAGAAAAATTTCTAAAAATTTACTGAATAAATTGTAGACTAGTTTAGCCATACTTAGTGACACCGACTGGATGGTGGTGACAGTATTACATTTATTTAAGTTACTATAACTCTTAAAAAAAATGTAAGAGCTAGCGTTAGAAATTTAATTTTGTGTTAATTGCAGTAGCGTTTCTTTGTTGTAATGTCATCATAAAGTCTCCGTGGCTTTACCGCAGTTTCGAAGGGTACGCATTCCCACGGTAAAACCGTTTACATTTCTTGCATAGTAAGCCGTTAATGGGGAGATTAAACTCTCAGAAATGTATACTTCCAGAATATTTTAATTGCTCTGAGATGAAGTTTTACGTATTAATAAAAGTATTTTTAATACATATGAAAATACATAACTAGTTAATTTTCAATATCATGCCTTAAATTTTAACAATAAATAAAGTTTTATTTTCATGTTTTTAAAACAGATCTCATAAAATTTATATTCATTCATTGCAATGTTAAAATATTATAAAAGTTTTATGGAAAATTACGATCTTTTATTATATTATGTCAACAATGTAAATAGTATTAAATATACAATAATACTTAGTCTAAACGTTACCATATTTATTGCAATGATTTAATTTTAATCGGTTATGCCGGCAGTTAAACTCTGCCAAATGCAATGAATGTATATTACGAAGTATGAGAGTGCGGCTGCATAACTCGTTTCGCTTTAATACTTAGGCAGCTTAAATCGGTTAAGCTTTCAAATTTATAGTTATCGTTCATCGTGTATGTTTGTATATTGAATTGAATAAAAGCTTACAGACGACCCAACGGTAATCTTTGGCACACATAAACATAAGTACTAAGTAATTATGATATTCATTTTTAAAATTAAATCGAACTGAATGAATATGATAAAATAATGTTAATAAGTTTTATTTTACAATGTATTTTTCAATCTTGAAGGTTAGATTTTTGTGGATTTGAATGTTTGGGAATAAATTTGTAGTTTGTATTCTCACAGGCAAAAATCCATCAATATAGCGCTATGAAAGGTATGTGCTATATAATAAGTTATTACTACTAAACTTCGATAAAAAATTCACTTTGGCATGTATACTTTTATTCTGTGACAAGTTTTTTAATTGCATTTATTTAAATTTTTTAATGGGCTTAGTCGTTATTGATTTTAATCCTATTGTAAATAATATTGAATGTGTATAAAAGACATTTTCTTATTAACAAATATATAATGTTGCTACTGCTGCGGGGTTCGGTGAAATTTGCGCTGTTAGTCTTTTTGACGACTATTACAGCTTCATGTGAACTGGCCCTCGAATCCGGTGATCAGTGAGCTCTATGTATAATATAAAACACGCCCCCGCCTTCGTCGTGTTTCAGACGTAATTAAGTGAAAGGTAAATATTGCTTGTCTTTTCCGTTCAGTACAAAGCGCTAAGGAATTTGTATTTACTTTAACATTGAAGGAGTTTTGTTTGTATTATCCATAGTGATTTAAGGACGTAGGTATACACCTATTAAATCTTAAAAAACTAATAGAAAAACTGTTACTCGTGAATTAGGTGATACGCAAAAAGTTTGTAACTGGAAGTTCCAAAGCTTTGCCGATAGAATGTCGAATTATTCTTAAAATTATATAAAATTCTAGCTTTTCGAAATAAATATGTTAACAACAACATGATTCAATTTGAAATGTGTTCTATTTTGAATACGTGGTCTGACTCTTAAAAATGATTCTTAAAGTTTTTATTCAAATTGTATACAATTCAAATATGAGAATATTATAAAGTTCTAAACTTTTCATTCGTAACGATGTGAACAATCTCGGTATAGTAAATTGCGCAACGCAGAATCTTCGTCTCCGTGAAATACTTGATAAATATTTTATGCTGTTGCCGGCAAAATCCTTTCCCGTTCTATGAAGTGATCCCGCTAAACTCCGGTATCGCGTCGTCGCAACTAGACAGCTTTGAATTCTTACCAACAATGCGAATATGAAAGTTGATATACAAAACAACTATTAAAGATGAACGGAACTATTGAAATGGATAATATTTTATTTATATATTATTTTTATCATGAGATATAGACTCGCACTTGAAAACGATTTCACATGATATTAAGTGAAAAGAAAGTCGTAGAAGGTTAAACGTGCTACCCCAGAATGTGGAATATTCTAGGCGAGCACGGTTTGGGTGGCTCGCACATATAGTCCAATTTTTTTTAAGGTCGAATATCACACATTTTTGTTGTCACTGTACATTTCATTTGGATGTTGACAAGTTTCCATTTGTGTCTTCAACAATTTTTTTGCCACTCGCGAATGTAGTTTGTGTTGAATGTTTGTTGGAGCATGCTTGGACGACTTTTATCCGATTTCGCGTACCGAGATCAAGTTAAGATTCAAGAGAGCTCGTGTCAGAGGACTCATTCTAGGTTCATTGAACTGTTCTTAATTTTTAACGGGTAAAATTTAACACGTTAATATTTCTAGAATATTATTTGCTCAATTAATGTAGTTTAGTATATTACAAGTGTATTTATTAAAGAAAAAAACACTGTATCTTCAATTTCTGTATGAATAATATGCTATAATATTTAACGTTCTTTGGGATAGGTTTATGTCTAGCAATGAACATCTAAAGGCCTATAATAAGGATCATTTTCTCTTATTTATAATAAAAAAATATTTACTATAAATTGAAAAAAAAAATACGCTCACTTTTGTTTCATAGTAATAACAGACGCTACTGATACATCTGTCTAGAGATGTTCAGGCAATAGAAAATTAACACCTGTGTTTATTATAAATAAGAATTGTGTATATTTATATGGAGTAAAATACTGGATAGGTTAAATTAATTTATTGAATTAAGGCACGTAGCACTTTTATTTTTTTTTATTTGGGATTTTTGAAGTAGCACTTTTAATTCAAGTAATTTATAAACGTTCCTGATTCGTAAACACATGCACTACTTTTTAACTGTGTACTCTAGCTGCAAAGGTGAAACGGTGCAATAAACTTTTCTGCTTTACTGTCAATATTGATCACTTATGTTTCGTAAGCGTAAGATTTATTCAAATAAAGCGGGGTTGTAAAAGTCCTTTTGGATGAGAGAAATAACAAGATTAAGATTTTATTTAAAACGTCGTATACATTAATTCGAGATGAGCTGAATCTTATTCAGATGTAGGTCTTACCGGCTGCTTGTTTGGGACGCATTACTATTGGAATAACGTTCTTAATAAAATCGAAACTGAAATACATAGATAAAAAACATATGCATTTACGGTCTCTTTACATACATACGCTCATACAAAACCGTATAAAGGAAGATGATTAATAATAAAATGACAGTTCGAGCTAAACTTGGTGGTTCAGTTAATATCTTTTTATAGCATCTTATTGTTTTATCATCTTAAGAATAGAAATGCTAACTTATTTTAATCCAGTATCTAAAATCAAAGAAAAAACTTACTTTTAAAATATGTAAATCTTATTTTATTATGACGTACATTGGTGGACATTGGAATGACATTTTCTTGAGATTTCTACGTTATTTTTTCGAACAGAGTAAAATTGCTGGTCTCCTAGAATTCACAATTACATTGTTACTCAATTGGAAATATTTTAGTAGCAAATTTTTGAGCTTTGCATAATAGAGACAGTTTCAGTTAAGTCAAGTAAGAATTTGTAGAATATTTAAATGAATGCATAAAACTTGATAGCGATTTTTTTGAGTACGACATTCAGCTAGTTTTGTTATGTATTATGAATGTCATTTATGTAAGTAGGTTGAAAATGTAAGTCGTTACTGTACTACACTCGGGCAACAACAAATATCATAATGTAATATAACATTAAATAATATTTTTAAGGTACTCTTCATTAAACTTTGATTGAAGAATGAAAGAAATGGGGCCGACATTATTAAAATTTACATTTGGAGCATTTATTGAAATTTTACTCGTGTTTTCTACTATTAATAACCTGATTTAAATAATAATAATAATAACGAGGTCATTGTGGTGCCTGAATTGTATCCCCAAGATTTATATCTTGGTTATTCTTTTCAAACAATGATTTTGGCAATTGTAACAATTCAATAAAAATGCCCACAACATTGCTAAATGTATAGTTCAATGTAACAGCCGAATGGCGGATCGAACCTGTATTAATATTTTTACGTAAATAACCATTTAAAAATTTAGATAATTGGTTAACAATTTACAGTGTTACTATTTTACTTTCACTGTAATTTTAAATAATTTCATTCATTTTCAAATAACCACGGTGTTGATGTACATTTTCCGACTCACTACAGATTTCATTAGTAGCACAAGGGATTTCTTAAAATATATTTGGCGAAATGAGACACATTTGTAATTCAAAATATCTTCACCTTCGTCTTATTTTCCTCGGGCACATTGTGAAAAAGGAAAGCCATTATTACTTTTTTGTCGGGCTTCACTCGTCACCGATTTAACTTTTTTATTACCAGAAATATTAAAATATATATATTTATAATAAATTGGATAACAACAAAATATATGTGGGTGCTTAATTTCGAAAAATATCAAGAAAGAATTTGATAGTGAAGAAAACAAGATACTAGGAATTAGCCTTTACGTGAAGGTATATTTTCGACTGAAACTTCTGAACTGTATGCATCACAGGTGGTAGCTGCTTCTACGGAGTCGTTTAACCTAAAATAACCTTTAATTTCAGCACGGGTCGAAGGCTTCACTGACAAATTAGTTATAAAAATATGTATTGGTATATTAAGAAGAAATTTTCAATCGCATATAAGTTAATATAAACATTTCAGAGTATTATAATATAAAAAAATACTATTATATGCGCTTTTGCTCAACGTATGCAGAGATATGATAACGTTTCTTTATCGATAAATTGTTTCTTTATAGACGAACATTTAATACAATAGTCTTAAAATAATGTACGATCAAAACATTGTTTTTTATTTTAGACAAGTTGATGTCGTGTCCGTAATAAACGACATACAACGTATTCCTAGTGAATTTCTCTATTCACGGTACGATTCAAATTCTTTAAAAATAATGCTTGCATACTTCTTGAAGATGGAAAAAAATGTTTCGAGAAGAAACCAGCAAAAAACTGAATGGCATTTGAAAGCCCTACCTAAACTATCCACTTTATGTTATTTACCTGAAGGACAAATCTATTATGATAACTATAGGCTTTGTCTTCAAAGGGAGGTTGAGCTAAAAGAAACCCTTTCAAATAAATTAGGCTAGAAATACAAGACAACTTCTGGAGTCCTTGTTACAAAATGTGATTGTATGAGGTGACACCATCAAATTGGAGGATGGTTTTTCTTGAGAGAGAAAGAGGGTTCTTCGAATAAAATTCTTATAAAAACGATACACAATATTTTTGGAGTTTAAATATCAACAGTGTTAAATATTTATATAAATAAAAAAGCAATTATTCGGTATGGAAAATAGAGCGAAAAGATTACCTAAATGTTACTATGGAAAGTACAAAATACATTTTTTTATCAATTTTTGTCTACACTTCTCAAGATCAAAAATCGAATAGTAGTATATAAAAAAATCTCGAAGACATTTCTCAGACATTATTACAAAAACGATTGTAATCATATGGCTAAGAAAACTATGCATCGAATTCCGTTACATGTATTTAAGATTAAATCCGAATCAGTCCAGTAGTTTGAAAGCTTACATTCAAGGATATTTACGAACACTTACAAAGATACGCGTCTTAAATTTATAACAACACTCATTTTATAAAAACGTAGTAAAAGAGGCGAGCAAATATTGAACACTTAAAGTAATCAATTTGACTTTATTAAGGAAAAACGTGTCCCATTAAGTCGTTATAAAGTAACGTTGGGTGACCCGGGGTAATTTAATTTTCCAATAACTGTCAAAGCGTGCTGCGTCTGCCCAGGGATGGGGCAGTGGCTGCATGTTACGAAACGTCAATTATACAATTTTTTTCAAAATTATTTATTCTTACTTTTTATTATGCTTTCTTCCCGTGCTTGACAATCATTATGTTGATTTTTAATTTTAAAATTGCTGCTCGAAATAGAGATTTGGTGCTTTTACTAAGTTAGATGGAACGATTTTATCGCTATTAGTCTTATTGACAATAATTACAGCTTCATTAGGCTCAGGCTAAAATATTTTGACCAAACTCTTGGCGTATAATTTTGAGTCTTCTGCGATGAGACCTCTTTCTGAGAATTTTTACTGAATTATAAAATAACCGCTTTCATTATAAGTTTAAAAATTCATCATCATGTATCCAAAATATTGATTTTGCACATTCCTTTAATGTAAAACATTAGAATTATCATTTCTGTGTACAATACAAAATACTTATTTTTATTAAGTTACATAACCTTTACAGCATATCTAATAGACTAAGACTGAGGCAACGATTTTCCGCATTTTCCTTAATCAAATGAACCGAGTTCAGAACGGTTGTGATGCATAGTGACATTTTGCACTTAGCGTAACAGTGTGGACGACAACAATTTTAAAAATTGAAACAGCTTTACATAGTTGTTTTCAGCCTGTCAATACAATTATATAGTTTTTTACATTATATGTTATATGCCAACCTTTAATTACTATTATATTTACAAACTTTGTGAGGTATATTTTTTACTTATTTTTAACTTTCAATGTCATCATCAAATCAAGGATTTTGGGAAGATCTTAAAAAAATTAAATATTTTCATAAATATTCGAGACGATAAATAAGGCAGTAATTTATTCGTACATTAGGTGTTGATGTAGGTGACACGCATACTTTTGTTAAGCGCGCACTTTGGGGACTAGATTCTGTTAAGCGCTTGTATATTTCGACACTGACATTCACATCTAATAATTAAGATATTTTTATAAGTACTTAAGTATTGGTCTCTGAAAAATTACTTAGCATTATTAAAATCACCACAGTTATTAAAAATATATATGTAAAGAAAATAGATAGGGAAATACATCTTATTTGATTTTTGATATAAGAAATACATAATTTTCGGTTGAAATGTAGTTTCGTTAACAAAATATAATTCATTATCAATGCAAACGTGGTTGGCGAGCGTAGCGTTAAATATTGAAATGTTATTAACAGCGCGCTGTACCACGGACGGGAACATTTTGAATTCGCTGACGTCGTCGGAAATTGGGCAGAGAGGTGTGAGTTGATTTTTACTTGCAGTTACGTCACCAACGCTCATCGCTGTCGTGGCACACCGGAGTGGTATTGGTCATATATTGATTGTATTCAAGTATGCATTTCAACCTCTTCACGCCCTTGAACAGGTTAGCCGTTTAGTTTTTACATTTGAAATTAAATGTTGTTAATAAAAAAGGTAAAAATCTTTAAATTATTGATTTCGTAATACTTTTTCTTCTTTTCCATTCGACCTATGATGTAAACAAGATTAATAAATTTTACTGCAATTTCCAACTCATACTCAATACTCGCATTTCTCCATACATAAAAAGTGCCCCTGAAGTACAACACAACCCTATAACATACACATCAATAATCATATTCCAAAGTATTTGTGATGTTTAAAATAATAATATGATTGAGACGTTTGATATGTAAATGTCTCATATTTTGAATTTGAGAATAATTTGACGCTGACTAGATCTGATGGATTTAGTTTTCACGCAAATTAACAAAGAAATTACCATTCTAAGAAATATTACCATCTCTGTTATATCATTTATTTATCTTTACTTTAAAAAGAATATTTTCAACACAGCGCATATCTCTTTATTATAGTAATGAATACATAAATATACTAATGTTTTTGTCTTACCTTTTACACATTGCATAGTTCGTTTAGCACTATAAAACGAGGACTAACCACAAGTGAGACTTTAGTTTTAATTGGGGTTTAAATTTTTTTACATTACATTACCTACAGACTTATTATAACACCGCGTCTTAATATTTTATTAACACTAACAAATTTCTTAGTGTAAATGTATAAATACTAATATTTTATGAAGAATAATTCGAAATTTTACTTATGTCACATAGTAACAAAAATATTTATTTACTAGTCAATTAGAAAACATATTATATGTAATGATAAGCAGGATATTAACTTAATGGGATATGAAATCGTTTACTTAGTAATTTTATTAGCTACAGTGCCCTTCAACCGGAACACAGTAATGGCGGCTTGCAACTGCTTAACAGTAGAAATAGGTATTGCGTAAGTGCAGAGACTTACCTAGACGTTTTCTAACAACTTACTACACACTGTAGTTTTAATAGATCAGTTAATATTTTAATTCAGCAGAGAATAATGTTTTCGTTTTATTAAATGTAAATGGAAATTCTGTGTCATAAATATGTTATTATCATAAAATGAACGTGTAGTCGCATTCAAAATCATGAACATTTAACGCACGTGTTAACATGAGAGTATAAATAGATTACCCGTTCACTGATTCTCATATATCGGACCAGCGTTGCCTTGGTCCGAAAATTGATAAGAATTAAAATACAAAAATCATATTTTTACTCGATTCATAAAAGTTGCAATATTTTTTTTTTATTAAAGCTTCTAACTAGATACAAATTTCACCATTATTAATCGAAAGACTGCACGAAACGGACCTATTCTAAGTATCTAGATGCTGATCGGTATTGCGTAGCTAATATTCACTTCTTTTAATTATTCCTTGTATTTTCATAATGAAAACTTTTAATGCGCATCATCATCCCTGCGACTATCATCACATCGTCTGCTTAACTCGTGGGAGGCCTGCCAGCATTGTTTATTGGTACATGGCCGCAACGCGTGGATTGTGTTCCGTCCATTGCCATTATGAGGCAGCAATATTTTAGAGAATGACGGTGACGCTCTTCGATGCATATAAAGAAGTTTTTTCTTTGGCGATTGTTTCACTTGTCGAGTTTAATAAATATATTTATTATCATCAATGATTCATCAACCTATTCAAGTCTATTTCTGAATATAGGACACCTTCAAGAATATTTATTATTTCCAGGACAGTCCTGCATTGCAGGATGTGAACCAACATGTAAGTTAACAACATATGTAATATTAACAACAAGATTTTTAAACTATATATAACGTGCATTTGCAAATGATGATTGTGGTGTGAGTTACAGAAACTATTAAACTTTGTGGGCATTAGTGGGCACAAATGAACTTTCTTATTGGGGTATTACGGTATTCTCGCTATTCATTAGTATTTTATACGTCTTACAAACATTTTATCTTTCATTAATCACTACTCTTTTGTATGTGTCAATGCGATTTTGTTGTTCAATTTAATATTACATTTATGTTAATAATAATAAAAATGAAATTACATTTCTAAGAAGTATCAGTATTTATTATTTTGATGTTTCGTTCCTTGCGTAAGTGGTATACATCTCTATTCGAATCTCATCAGAAGTTGGAAACAATTTAATTTTCCAAGAATTATTATATTCAGATCACAATACCACTCGACTTTATTGATCGTGTTCAGTCAATTCTTAGTTATAAACTCGTGAAGTAAATATACTTATTACAGACGAGCTTCACCTAACCTCTTTATACCTTTATTACTTTAACAAGTAAAAGGATTAAACCTTAAACCTGTAACTACTTTAACAAGTAAAGGGAAGTTGGAATAATTCGATATCTAATGTTGAATATTAATAAATCTAAAGAAAGTGGCACGTAGAAGGCGTCGGCTACAGAAGAATATCATGGCTGAAAAAGTTATGATAACGATTTTTGGTGAAAGCACTAAATTTCTGTTCCAAGTGAATGAAAATCGCCATAGTAGTTGCTTATCGTCTTAGAGAGAGCGCGTTAAGAACAAAGAAAATTAACCTTAAATTAAAAAATACTTTTTTTAATAAAGGTTTAGGGTATGTGGCAATTTGATTTTATCGAATATTTCTATTTTCTTATATATTATAATGTAAATCAATATAAGAGGAACTGTGTTAAAAATAAATGTACTATTTGTATAACTTTTATCTAGCGGAGATTCGTCAAAGTAAAGTACCGCAGATGTAGTATACTATGAAACATGACAGTTGAAGTATTATTTTCTTGTTTTTATTAATTATCACGATTTCTATTCAAAGTAGATTTAGATTTAATTATTCAACTCGCATAGAAAATGTGAACTTGGTATAATTAGACTTGTGTTCCTGCATTTAAAACCTACGTTATAAGACGGCATCGCGTCAGTCAGAATTTCAAAGGGCACAACTTATCACTGAAAATCCGCTTGCAATTTTGAATACCAATGAAGCTAGCTCAACACGAGACTCATGCATTTAAAACGTTTACTTTTAGGACTTTTTGAAGCACTCTTTGACTTTCATTCACATTTGTTTAAAGAGAGAACTAGTTAGTGTATATTAAAAATTTGAGCTTTAAGTCATATTAAATACGCGTTTTTAATTAATACAAAAATAATACGTATAACTAATATGAATTCCGTAAAATCAATTACTTTAAATTACGATAAATATGCAGAACTAGTCCTAGAACGTGAAATTAGGTGTAATTTTTTTAACTGTAAAATCAACTCAAAGTATATTTCAAGTGCTACATGACTTTTTCAACTTTATAAAACAAATAAATCCTTTGTTTGATCCACAAACTTTACTATTGCGGTTTTGTGGGAATGCGTAAGTAATTTGAAATGTACTCATTTAAATTTAACTTAAGATTGTGCTTACGTTTTCCTACATAATTTTTATGTATAATAACCATGACAGATTTTATGATATATAAAGCTTCTAGAATTTATTATTTTTTATGTTCTAAATATTTGTTAATATTACTGTAAGATGGAGTTGTAAGTTTTAATTAACAACATCACAAAGATTAACATGGATTGTTCCTGGCTTTAACAATGCCCTTCAGTTGAAGCCTCTTAGCTGCTCTAATTCTTCGGCATTTGAAATATTGAAATGTAATTGTAATTCAAGATTAATACAAAGTATTTTATCTAAATAGTATTAGGTGGATAAAGAACTTGGCATTTCCTTCGTGGTATATTGTGAACACAATTAGCATAGTTAAAGCAAACTTGAGTGTAGAAGATCTACAGTAGTTACCGTAGTCCCGATAACTGTAATAGCAATAAAAATATGAATATCACTAGTGACTGGATTTAAATTTTGATTGAGTTACATTAATATTTTATGCAATCAGAACGAATTATGTTATGTATCGTCCTCATAAGACTAGAACTGAAAATAATTTTAAACGCTTTTACTAAAAAACCTTTTCTATGTTTTATGTATAATCTGGTCAGATAGATATTTGTAAGGCTGTCTTCCGACAAAAAATATGTAAGTTATATTTTAAGTAGTTTATGTACTAAAGATATATGTATACTTCAAGGAATACATAATTTTCTTCGTAAAAACTCTCAAAATATCATATCTTGGAAGAATGTTCATTGGTCCGAATATAATAAGACAATCTTTACGCTTCTTAAATTCGGTGATATCTACATGCTATTTGGATATTTTTTCATGACAAAACTTGCTCAGTTTTGCTAAATAGTGTTTGTTTAATTCGACTCCTGAATGAAGCCATTTTTTTTCAAACATTTGTTTTAAGCATTCCTTAGTTGTATTGTCCAAATAATGGCGTCGTTTAGGTATCATCTTGCTCTAAAGCAATCAGGAGATTGTTGATTAGTAAAGAGCAACATAGATACTGAAACAAATGCTTTAGTACGCAGTGTCCCGGACTGATGTGTGACACACACATATAAACACGTAAACATACACTTCTGCAACAGACGTTTAGCTTATAGCTAGTTTCCTCTATTTCACTCTTTTCTCAATCTTTCATTCTCGTTTACAGCTCATCTACTCGCGGTCTCGTCAACGCGCACTACGCGATCTTATACCGATTAGAAAATCGGTATAAGATCTGACTTGAACTTGACCGAATCTCTGTGCGACATACCGATTTCGCATATATTGGTACTAACCCATCCAGCTTAGCGCTAAGAACGACGCTAAACTGCCAATTTATGAAAAAATAAAAGGCTGCATACATTTACTACCTCTTATTAACTATATAATGTAGTTGATACCGTAGGATACTTTCCTCTTGATTACCATGCGAATATATTTTTCAAATAAATTTATTCTCTCCGTGTTATTCCGTAAAATTTGGCAATGGCAGTAATATTCCAAAATGAAGGCTTTATTACTGTTATTATTAAGTGTAGTTTAACGGATGAACTTTAACTTGCTCAGTAAGTCATACATTCTGTAGACAAAAGTAAAAATAACATTTATGATGTAAAAAAAGCAATAAATTCTGTGAAAGTCTAGTTAAAATAACCCGAAATAAAACCCGTCCTATATCTGCTTTAATGGCATGGAAAAGGCCTCAATTGACAGTCCGAAGTCTCTTGTCCTTTTATACTTGAAGGCTTTTAACATTACTGTGAATGTGTGTTATAGCCAACGTATTTAGGAACAAAAGTAATTTTTATTTTTTTGGACGTAATTCGTGGGGTTGGTTATTGGACGATCTGATAGTAAGTAGTCCATGACTAAATCTCAATAATTAATAAATATATTAAGATGTTTTATTTTTATTATTATATAAAATAACCAGTAATTTTAATAAGATTTAGATTTTCGTTACCTACGAAGGTAATACAAGTTCCGTGTAACGATTTTTTATAAGTATGTCTGATCTTGGTAAGGAAATAATTAGGTTTAAATAAATTTTGCCGCTTGTTCTATACAAAAAATATATTAAGTTTTAGTAGTGGGCCATTGAAATTACTTTAATTACACTAATTAATAATAAAAATCGGTTCGCTGCGCACAGAGCAAAGTTTAAAAACTTACATTTGTATCTTTCGGTTGATTTAATAGTTTTAAAAAAGTTTTATATATAACACAAGTTCCATATAAAACTGTTTTATATGTAACTATACAATATACGCAGTTTTAACAGTAACAGTTGAAATAGTAATAAAATGATATTAAGCGTTTGCCTATTATAACTACATATTTATGCTTGCTATAACGCCCTTTACAATATGTTAATGTTCAGATTTTACTGTTAAACCGTTGTAAAGATTTTGAAATGCTCCTACAATACATTATTGACTGTATAATATAGATGTTAATGCGAGAGTTTTTGTTTTACTTAAAATTTGTTCGGAAATGTATTAAAATACCATAAATACGAACCAATTAAAAGAATAATACGTTAAAACGGAATTATATTCTGCATCGAACTCGTTTTAGGTTGAAATTAAACCGGGGGCTGCCTAATGGATAGAAAAGAATTTGACATGACAGCGCAATATCAACGGGACGCAGCGTGTAAACCGAAACCCTTTCATATAGCGAAACGTAATTTACGCTTTGTATACTCGATCGGGCTGAATGTAAATACGGGAATGGAATATGATGATTTTGGAGATAAATTAGAGTTGATTTTTGAATTTCCGTTGACTATTGTCAAGACATAAATATTATCGTTAAAATATATATTATGACACAAGAGAACATTACTAATAATATATTGAACGTCTAAAAGGGTTATCTAAGTGGTGATGACTATTCTAATTACGCGACTAAATCACTGTAAAATCCGAAAAGTTAGATTTTCTCGGAAGCAATGACGTGAATTAAAATGAATACGTAATAATTAATGCCGTTTTGAGATGATTTCGAGAATATAAAGTATAATAAAATCAAATCGTATTATAATGTTTCATGATGAATGTGTATGTTTATGTGTAAGGTAACAACCAATGAACATCTTAAGATTTATAAGTTGATTAATTTTTTTGCCGAATCGTAGCAAACAAAACCTATCTTATTCTGGACTAAAGAGCGCTGTAGTTAGTGCAGTTGATAAATTTATTAAATAATACCTTACGTCCTATAATGACGATGATTTGGTACTGCGAAGACGATTCCAAAGTGGCGACGCATAATTAATGGAACATTTTTATTAAAATGAGAATAAAAATGTTATGTTTAGCGTTTGGCTTTCATCCTTTTCTAACTGCCCCTATATCACGTTGGTCATCTACGCATCGACATAAATAAAACATTACTTCGGCATCGTTTCTACCTATTCAATTACGAATGCCCATACGTGGGGCGCATTTTGTTCTTGTGGTGGTAACAAGTACGTAACTTGTACCGATAGGCAACATCTAGACTGAAACTTATTACACACATTTATGTGTGTTTGTTTGATGATAAAATATAAAAAACATAATATGTTTGTGTTCATAAATGTTTTATTAATATATTCATAATTACATTGTGTCAAGGAAACTAAAAAAATTGTTATAATTTAAAATGTAACTAATTACTAATAAATAGGATTTAATTTTTATTTTTAAAACAAATTAAAATAGATAAGCTTTTTATATATAATAAAATTGAATATTGGCGAAACAAAATAAATTTCATTGTTTTATTTATACGAACGATAATTATATAATAGATGAAATTATTATCATCTATTATATAGTTATCGTTATGATATAACAAAATGTTAAAGAGCTTACCAAGATAAAAAGGACAGAAATTGTTAGCGTTCGAAAGCTTTTTTAATTCTTTTAATAATAATAAACGAAGTAATCACAGATAGCTTAGTTAGTAATTATTTCTAATATAGATTATTTATATATTAGAAACCTAATAGTCCGAAGAAAAGTTACAAATTGTACGAAGTATTGATTTTGAATCAAAATCAATATGTATTGATGTTGAAACAAGGCTTGGTGAAACCGTTCAGTATTCATATAAAATACAATAAGGTGTTATAAACAAGCGTATACTCGAACGGATTTCGCTGAAAACATTTGAGAGACATTAATCGTAAAACTGTACAATGTTTAATCGTATAACATAGCTAGAGCTTAGTTAATTTTAGTAGTAATACAACTATAAGTTAGTAAATAGTACGAAGTGCTGTAGAGAAGTACTATAGTATGCACCACCCAATATATTAGTGTAAAAAATTTCTAATAATATTTAGTAAGTGCAAAATTATCTTTCTTCGATGACATTGACTAAATCAATACGTTTAGCATTTCAGATTAGTACTTTTTTAAAATACTAAAGAAGATTTAATCGCTGTTTACATTTATAGAATGCAAACTTGGAACAAAATTACTTTGATTAGATATTACGTATTATGTTTAACACGTTATATAACAGAGCTGATGTGGTATATTCTTTGAATTATTATTAACCTTATTACTTAAAATAGTTTTAAATCACATATGTTTCTTTTACAAACAGGTAAAGAGAATGAATTTAACAAGTACCGTAAAAGAGATTAGTTAAAAAAAAATCATACTTATGTAAAAAACATTACTTCAAAACAAAAAGTAGATGCAAGCAGGACTATCGCTAATAGAAACTAAAAGAAGAGAATGCTTTAGCCAGTTAAGACCACTTTATACATTTTTCTTTTAAGGACTGAACTTGAAAAATATTAATTTGCTTTCACCACTTTTTATTATTAACAACCCCACATGACCCTACACTGAGGCTTGTCGGGATACTTTTGCTTCAGTTTACCGATGATACTCAAATATTTCTGATTGTTCAAACGTTCAGCGTTACTGTGGTGAGTCATGCTCCTTGTGACGGCGGCGTGGCTCAGAAAGCCTCCATCTAGAACTACCATGCGATACTCCTGAAGGCACAGCTCCAGCATCTATAAAAGATGTCTAGTTATACTTCTTGGTAAGAATAAGGTGTGAATAGGTTCGGCGATGTACAACCTTTTTTATATGAAGGCCAGAAACAATTATTAATAAAGCAAACTGTGACCGAAAATTGTTACACAATAATTTCTTAATCTTTCGAGATTTTTACAGATTGCATTAAACAACTATGAACAAATTTTTCGTGTATACTTTAACATCCTATAGTATCTTTTAACTCAACGTGCTCACTTTTTTTAATAGGTGCGCAATCCAAAATGGTAGTAAATGATACACTTATTTGTAGTCATAAATTGGAACAGTAATATCTATACTTGGTGGAGACAATAAAAGGTACGGGCTTCGCTTACGATGAGAGAAATCTATTATCAGAAAACCTATTTATTTCTGTAATTTAATTTAAAAGATTGAAAATTTAGGCCAGTTACATTTAGTATAAATTTAGTTAAGACTAAATTTATGAAACCAAAGACTAGAAGCTAGTTGTTTTTAATACAACTAAGTGCCTCCTTTGTCTATGACAACGCAACTTATACATTAGTAAGAGAAATATGAACGAACGGTCATCTAATAAACATCTAATAGAGTTATTTATGTAACCCTTATAAGATATTAGTAATATTCCTTACCTGCGTCATTTTATCTTGTCTTCCCTCCCACGAGAGCGTTTCACTGTACCATGGTTCCCTCTGAGTGCCGAAGTAAAGAGGTTCCCATCTATGGTAAGGGTACTCACGGCGAGCTATCAGCATTGGCTGTTAAAGTTGATGCATGGCAACCCATCACGAAAATACATTATCGTAAACTAAAAATATGTTGAACTATGGTCTTGTTAATAACATACATTTTTACGATTATGAACTATTTTCATTATCAATATGATTTTAGTTTTCTGTAATGATTTTGGCAATAGTTTATAAATTGAAAATAAGATAACTTTTGAAATGCACAGTTTCAACGTTCCATTCAATTTTTGCCATTTGCTTCACTTTGGAGTTGATTTTTTTGCTAAACTCACTATTAATATACAGTTGGTAACAAAAATGAATCATCGAAGTGGATAATGAACAAAAACGGACACGTGGAAATGAAAAATCGTTCTTAGTGGTGGCCGTAAATAAAGAAAAGAAATTGAAATGTACCTCTACAACATTCGGCGATGGTCTCAGCAGCCACGACTGAAGTCCAGGAAACCGTTGACAATGTGAACATACTTTCTGGTGAAAATAAAACGCTCTGTTCGCTGCTACTAGGCGAACTAACCTGTTAATATTAATAAAAACACATAACACTATAAGTGAAAATATAGTATGGCCAAAAATACCAGCAATGAAAGTAACATATTTTAGAATTAGTTTGGTATATTTTGAACTGTTGCCTTACTATCTGTTAAGCCGAAATTTACTTCTTGAAATACTAAAGCAATTATGTAAACTGATTCAAAAATATCGCAATTGGTACAATGTCTTGAAAGAACGGCAGAGACAAAAAAGGGATAGAAATCACAACATGATATAACTTTTTTGTTTAGATATTTGTCTGTCCTTGCTATATAGTCATGCGATATAAAGGTTGAGAAAGTTTTTGCTGTTAGCAATTGGATACATTTTGAGTGTTTATTTTATTGCCATACAAGTATCATTACAAATATGAAATCATTTAACATAAAATCAAATTACGTCATTTATAGTGATAATGTATGATGATATGTCTATTAATCTATCTATTTATTACATTCATTTAAATTAGTCTTAGTCTTTCATTTATGTATTGTACAAAAATAAATTTGATTGGGATTTTATGAAATAACATTTACTATTATATTAGAAATCTAAAAAATATCATAGATATAGCGGGGCATTAATGTTAAAAAATGTGTAACTTACGTTTTTTTATCACGTGGAATTTCTTCCCCTTTTTCTACTTCAAATAATGGAATGACGAAAATGGTTTTAGCAAATATACACCCTTCATCTCGTTTCTTATCCCCCATCAGTTTCCTAACCATTTTAAGAAATTTTCGAGCTAGGCCGTCGCTTGGTACCATTTCTATATCCGACACTATGAAATAGTTTGATTTAGATGCGTTCCTGGCCGAATTTCTTCCAACATTTATTGGATAAATTAAGCGTTTCTCCTTCCTGAATGTTGCTATGTCAAAGTTATCTAAACCAGAACAATCACTAAACTTTAGATTAGGTACTAAATACTTATTCTTGGACATTCGTTTCATCATTCTTTCTATTTTATTCTGTCGTACCCACTGTATATATTGTGCTCTGGTTTTATTATCTAGTTTCTTGTAGTTTTCTAATTTATTTTTTAATATTTGCTCATTTGATACATTTACAGTTGTTGTTGGTGTTTCGGTAGTCAATGAAGATAAAACTTGTTCTTCCGTTCTTATTTTTGGTGGATGATTTTTGTGATAGAATAAATGAAGAGACACTTTAGACATACCGGGGTAGCACCCGCAAAGTTGTGTCATGATTTGCATCGTAATATCCAAATCATAGTTTGGTACAAACACTGAAAAGCTAATGGGTCCTTCCCAAAATCTGGCAATTTCTACTACGTGGTAGATGAATTCCGGCGTAGCTTGCGTTGCGTAAGTGACTGTATCATATTTACTTTTATTCGCATATGCAGTGCCTATAATAGCGTTATATATTACCCTGTATGGACTTTTTATACCATTTTCTGGGGATGGAAATATTTTCAAAGTATTCCATTTTAACATTTTTGGTAGTCCATATTGGAACTGGCAAAAACTCATACTCTCATTCGGTTGTATATTTTTTAGGAAAGATCCTGGTCTGTATTCAAAGTCTCCTACTTGTAAAGCTGCGTAACGATGATCATTGTGTTTGTAGACATAAAAACGTAATATTGTTGTAATGATAACTATAAAACCCATTATAAGGAAAATCGTAGAATGTCGTCGTAGTAAACGATATGTGTAAGCTCTAAAAATTCGTAAGCAACTCGTCATCTCTATTTTTCATTTTATTTATTGAACTTTACACAAAAATATCTACATCACATTCCAAAACAACTATACAAGAATAATTTTGATTATTGCACATTATATATCGGCAACAACTCACAAGAAATATTATGCCTTATTAACCTACTTGTCACTACACCAAGGTTAAGCACAGTTTTATTTTATTTTTTTGTTAAATTCTTTAACATTACTTTGCACAGTATACAATTTAAAGGAAACGATATATGTCTTTAATTAATTGGAACACTATGTTATGTAATTTAGCTTATAAATATCGTAAATATTGTTTACTTTTCGTCCAAACACGATTTCGACTTGACAGTTCTTGCGCGCGCCTTCTGGTGGCGCGAAACGCAACTGAACAATCAATACGAGCGCTACGGAGGGAAAACTTTGGCTAGGGAACTTGATGTTTGGTAACCTTGTTCAAATGTTTCGATTTTTATATTAAGTACTTAAAGAGGAATTTGAATTTAGTAATAAATAGAAAATTAATTATTCAATTCAAATTCTTATTTACGTGCCTATTCTTGTTTGTAAAAAATGTTTATTTCTTTAAAATGGTTTATTATTTCGTTATAGTTTCGCAACGAATATTAAATTATATGTATTTTTACCATTAAAAGCATACTCACAAAACATGCTAACAACATAAGAAAATATGTTAGGAAGCATAAAGTTTAAGTTTTTTTTAATAATTTTATTTTAAACATGTGTCGGATGCCAAGTTTTAGCTTGGTTATATAACCCATAAATGTTATCCAAAAAAGTGATACCGGCTATGATCTTATCTGATGGTATATGGAGATATAATCCATGATAGTAAATTGTCGTAATAGTCTAGAAGAAACCTATTTACTTTTTTCTTAAAGATGTTATTTGTAGAGCTATTATATAGTGGTCTGCTGGTTTGTAGAGTTTTAGCGAATTGAATAGTAAAATATTGCTTAAAACTGCTTGGAACTGGTTATAAACAATTAACGTTTATTGTTGTATAAGCTTAAACTATAATTAACATAAAAATAAAAGAAAATCTAAATTATAATAATCTGCAGGATAAGCTATGACAATCTTTACGTATTTTAGTTCATCACTACTTAATACTTCAATGATTCAATACTTTTTAATACATTGAAAATCTATAGAAGTTTATTATTCACTTCAGTAAAAATTCTTTGCGAATCGCGTTTTGTATTAACGAGTGACAGACCACACGAACTCAATTCAAAATTTGCTTCTGTCTTGGAACATCGCTAACTGCTTTAGGAAAGGGTGATTAAAATTGTTTAAAACTACTTTAACTTCATTTAAGAATTAACGTTATCTTTTATATTACATTTTTATAGTAAAAAAATTAAAGGTATAGACTTTCTTATTTAAAAATTGTTTAATACACAAAGTGCTTCATGTGTTTCTTCTCTTCTTTTGTAATGGATTATGGTTCATTTTCCTGTTCTTGTAATTTTTGATGTAATCATCAAATATTATTGCATTATCCTTTTTACCTTTAATAAAAAATTGTTATGAAATATTTTGCAACTACAAATACAAATATATTATTATTTCATATAATAGAATAGAAGAATAACTAAGTATTGAAGCCTATTCACGGGAGTTACTATTAATAGGGACTAAATGAAGGTATGCGTTTACTTTATGTCAACATTTAGTGGATATTAGTTGGTAAATATCAAATGTAATAATTTTAGAAAAATTTAATATTAATACGGAGATAACGTAAACGTTGTAAAGTAACTACAAATTGCTTTCTTGAATATAAAAATTAGGTTAAAGTATCATGTTTAACATTTAAGTTTCTCAATCTCCAAACTTTGCTTTGAGTTTGATGAGTAACCACTTCCCGTAGGCTAGGTTACCACCGGAAGTTAATAATTTCAGACTTTTAAACACGCTACCATAGTCAGAAGAGTTTTGGAAACAACTATCTACTTTCAGTTTTTCATGGAAAAGCATGTGAAAAGACGTATTGTTAAATATGTTCAGAAATAAAGTTAAATTCGTTAAACCACTTTATAAAAAAGCAAGGCATACTAACAGAGAAAAAGCAAAAATATTAGCAATAAATTTTGATAGTTCAATCGATCTACATGGCGATGGTACATTTGTCAACAGGAATGTGGGCACGACGAGTGAAATAAATCAACCAAATAATATCAAATTTAATAGATATAGAAGTATTGTACTTCCCGGTGTATGTGAGTCAGGTTTTGATAATATTACACGATTAAACTTTAATAATCGCAATGAGAATGTTAATCGGAGAGAATTGGTAAATGAAAACAAATGTTTCATAAGCGAGGTTCCAAACAAACGCGGATGTATTAAAATGTTGGAAAAAGGACTTGAACATAATTTAGGTGAAGGAAGTAAAGAATTCGAAACTAAGAACAAACCGATAGTGTTACATAAGGTACTGCAGTGAAATATGACTAAAACATAACATGTACATTATTAAATAAAAACATAATATATAATTTAACTAAGGTTTCGGATGCATGGTTAAGGGTGTATCCAGCCCCAAGAAAACTAGATGAAAATTTATGCTCCGTAGTTGTCAGATGTGTTTTTTGCCAACTTGGACTGGCTGCTGTTCTTGTGATATGGAATATTATTTGGGTCTTTATTATACATTCATTTGAAGGTAAATTATTTTCTCGCATTTTATATACATCACAGCTAATTTATCATATAATCTTCTTCACTTTTATTATATTAAATATAATCGAATTTTTTTCATGTCTCCATCTTTTTCTTAAATCTGATATCTTCCACTATTAAAAGTAATAAAACATTAAATTTCTAAAAGGTCCAGAAGAAATTAAAGTATTTTTAGATTTTGAAAAGGAACAAAATCAACTTGTAATCGATTTGGCTACAGAATTACGGCAGGTAAGAAAAGAATATCTATTATTTTTTTTATTTCATGAAACGTCTTTAATGATAGTATAAAATTTTGACTTTAATTAATGATATTTCATAACGATACACTGCTTAAACACTTAAAGTTATTAAAAAATCGAACTAGTAAATAATGTGTTTGATAAAATCAGAAAATTCAATCAAAATTGAATACATTTTTGAACCTGCACCTCTACAATGCCTACATTTACACATAAAGAATATTTTTAACTGAAGGGAAGGTCGGACGAATTACATCGAATTTATTCATTCGAGTGCGTCGCTTTGGGAGCTAGTATAAAAAAAAATATGCTACGTACCAATTTGCACATCTCATGAAAATGAAATTTGAATATTCACCAGTGGGTTTCTGATCCCTGAGGTTTCGCTTACTGTACTGTGTGTGTAAAAGATTTTCCTCAAAATCATTCTTACATCATGTAAAATATTCCATTTCTGTTTATTAAATTTTTATTTGACGAGGAAATCTTAGTTTGTATATACATAAACTTTTGATAGTTTCCTTATTGTTAATTCTCTCAACATTTCTTCTTATGATAATTTCATTTCGTGATTAATTACGAGTAATGCTTGTTTTAGTCATTTATGTCGTATTAAAAACACTTTAATAATTTAAAAACGATTTTTTAAACAATTTCTGTTATGGGCTGAACAAAATAATTTAATGGAATTTACATTGATTTTATAGACCACAAAATAATTACTCAATTTATAGACGCTTAATATTATTAATATAAGATATATTTATCATGATAGCATAAAATATATAACTGGTTTCTATATAGTTTATTCTCATGTTTAGTTTTACATAATCCTTTTTTTTAAAGCATCTATTAAATTTGTTTTTTACTATAATTTTGTTGTATTTCAATAATAATATTTTCTTTCATTAAATGAGTATTTCTTAAGCTGATGCTGTTGTGTATTATAGATAACTCCATTGTCACCAAAGTGGCGGGAAGCGATAGAACAAAGAATAGAAGATGCAAGGCAACTCACAATGCTCGCTATGGGAAAAGGTGCAAAGCTAACGCCGGGTTTGTTTTGGGATTTACCTGGAACTTTTCTATTTTCTATCTACGTGATGACAGCTTTAGGTGATTTAATTTTTTTTAATAAATTATGATTAACTAATGTAAGTTATATATTTGTATACACTGCCGGCCAAAAGTTATGAGACCACCTTGAAAAAATTACAATATTGAATAAAACTCCAAAAGTTAGTGCTCTACAAATTATTTATTTACTTTATTAAATAGGGAACTTGTTATGTAACATAAAATAATTTAAAAACTACAATAATTGCCATTATTATTAATAAAAAA
>DWQX01000033.1:0-78090 GCA_018245475.1 Pharmacophagus antenor
TATATATAATATATATAATATCTATAATAACTGTTCTCTATATTTTTATTGTGAATGAAATTATAGTTGATCTCAATGTCACGTGAGGTTTGGTGACAAGACGGCGGGAAAACGTGCAAGCCCAGAATATCATTACTCCCAAATGTAATGATTTCCGGGGTATAGCAATTCTGTTATGGTGGCCGAGTTAGAATATGATAATTGTAGCTAGCTTTCTACCACTTATCTATGATATAATTACCTCAATGAGACATTGACCTGATCGTTTCATTGCTCTGTAGAATTGTATCTATTGAAATATGAACAACATACTTCAAGATAATTATTCATTACATTAGCTTCGTGGCTTGGTAAAAGTTCCGTTAATAAATTTAACCAAATTTGCGACATTACGTCTATACAGAAATACCATTAGAAAAATGAGTAGCCTATTGTTTTTACATCGTAGGATAATAAATATAACATTTTATTTTTTTATTTGTTATAAAATAAATGTAATGTATTTTCTAAGGTGGGCAAGACATTTAGTGTATCCGAACGTAGGGGATGTCTATGGGCGACGTTTATATTTTTGCATCATGAACTGCTCGTTCGTTTGTCTATTCTATCCACAAAAAAATTAACTTCAGTTTAGTTACATTCGTCCATAATTTTATGTTATCGCTGTTTATTTAACTAGTGTTCGATGAACTGGCAAAACGCAAACGTTGACGTGTGCTGCCTTGATAAATTATTCAAAGCTGCGCGATTTCTCAACGAATTCCTGAACGCAGCGGCAACCGTCATCCTTCATTGGTTGTGTTCGATTTTTAAATCGATGTCTTTCCATAATTTTGTCCATAATTTTGTAGAAAGTTCCCTTAATTGAATATTAGAAATTAAAATCATAAAAGATCCACAACAAAAACTAAAAAGAAACTTATATTCTTGCAGTTTGCAGTTTGATGAGAGTTTATCTGAAACATGTTCTGCCCCATTTACCTTAAATACTAGATCAGTTCAGCTGTTTGAGGGCCACATTAAGACATTAATAATGAGGCTGAAAACTCCCAAATATTTAAATACAAAAATATTATAATTCGGATACCAAATCTGAAATACAGACACTTAAATGTTGTCAACTTTTTTTACCCTGAAGTTAAAAGTATTACGTATGTATCCTAAATAAATTAAGGTTGAAATGGCCTTGATTGGCCATTGAAATGGTAAATTTTATCTAGGACTTACCATCAAATACTACAATAGCAACTCACTGCAGTCGAGTGAGTTATTGTTCAAGCCCATGTACCGGAAACTCTTCATTTTATCTTTATTAAGGCTAGTAACTTAACAGGTACAAAGTTATTTGATAAATGATATGTCGAGATGGACGACAAGCGTAAAAACCGAAACCCATTACATGTCGCTTCCTTATTCTAAGGGTACAATTTCATGAGGACCCACTTGCGATTTTTACAATAAACTAAACATAGCTATTCCATTTCGTGTTATGTGTGAAAGGTACAAAAATTAAAATGAGGAAAAGTTATTTAAGTGATATTGTGATATCTAAGCAATGCTTTTTTTTTTGTAAAGAATTGCGATGAACTATATCAAAGTTTAATTATCATAACAAATCAAGGTTTCGCAATAAAAACTAATTAATTTATTTGTATTAGGTGTTCACAAATTCGGACAGCTATTGGTTTCGATTCTTCTAAATGAACCACATTTTGTCGCACTGCACCCTAAACTAGACGGACGACGACGGAAGAAACGTTTTTTATTACGTTAAATATCATAGACAAGGACCTTTCGTTGAATTTAAATAAAGAATTAGCCGCAAGCCATTTCCGCGCAGCCAGCGGCTTCGATCGGTTTATTGTATCAAGGTGAACTTGGAACGACACGCTCACGTGCTGGCGCGGTGACAGGGGCCGATACCGAGAGTCGTATCAATTGCTGGGTCAAATCTTGAACTTTCAGCCTCGGGAGACTTATTGCGTTCGAAATTTAAATAATTTTAATACGTATAAAAATAAATTGTGGCAGCTATTGTTTTTGATCATTTCAATTTTAAATTATTACACTAGTGTAGCTAATAGCTAGCTATCTTATTACAAACTTTAAAAGCTATGACAAAACTCAATTTGAATTTTATAGCGAGTCTTATGCGTCTGAATTCTATCTTTTAAAAATAAAGTCCTCAATATTTTGCAAAGGTTTAATTATATATTTCGAATAAATTATTACTTTCATAGGTATTAATTACTTTTATTTCTTAGATAAACATACTTTTAAGAGAAAGTGTCGAATTGTCTGATTCAAATTTAAACTATGTAAGTATCTATTAGTGGTATTATTTTAATTTTAATCTGGATTTAATTTTGACACTTAGCAATTGCGCTAGCCCCATAATATTTTAATATATTATTGTGATTTCAGTATAGGTAGTAGTATAATTTTTTGTGTTTTTGCGTGTTAAATTATCAAGATTATTAAAAAATAAAAAAAAACCGAACGCAAACGCCTTAGCCACAATTCGATTTCCAAATCAGTATTCGTACGAAATTTATTTTGTTGTTTTCAATCTCCGTCGATTTGTTTCTATTTCGAAATTTTAGTTGCGTGTGCTAACTAATAGAGCGTATTATGTTGCACACTAAAAATTTTGTTGCACACATTTAAAAACCATTTCTTGTGTATTTGCTAATACTGCCTACCTCTCGACCGGGACCGGTAAATAAACGTCATTGCAGAATAATCATCACTTAAATTTATTATAACCGACTCCAATCCTGGTTAAGATACTTTACAACTTTATCTATAACAGTGACTACGATCTTCGTTTTCATTAGACAAGGATGTAGATAATATTTCTTTCTCCATCTATTAATTTGAATCTAATGACAAAAATATTTTTTTTCTTAAAAAGAAAAAGAATAACTACTAAATCAGAAGTGGAGAAATCAAAAAAAAATGTTTAAAAAAATTTACAACAGTCTCTGGATAGAATACATTTTAGTAAAATTGATAATGTTTCATGTTTTCATTATACATTATAGGGTTTCCTTAAACATTGTTATTATTACGTATGCTAAATAACTTTGCAATCCCCGGATCGTTGTGTAAAAAATATTTGAGTCACGCGATGTAATAACTAATAATCAATAAAATAAATTTGTAATATTTTATTAATAAACCAATAAGTATAATAACCATATAAGTAGTTATCATTACATTTCCTTTTTACCGGCGACCAGAAGGAGGTTAGCAATTTTACTCATATTTTCTAAAACCATACATAATTCTCTACTATGTGACCCGATATTTACGATTCTTTTTGTGGAAAAATGTACAATCTCAAAGTTCCGTGTTTTGTCAATATTTATCTATCTAATGTAAGGTTGAAAAACTAGGAATTAAAATTTTAATATGTTATTACCTGTCGAAACCTTGTGCCATTAAAATAATTATTTTTTCTTCAAAACAGTTTATATCAAACTTCGTAAAGTAAAAATTTGGTGAATTAAAATTTCAACCCTAAAGCTCGGATTTGTTTTTTAGATTCTGCTTCGATTGATTTCTATATTTAGGGGAAAAAGTATTGTTACTATTTTACACTATATTTTCTCTAATGATTCCAGCTATTATATTAATAGCAGTCTCAAAGGAAGGTATTAAAAGCTTGCTATTCAATCACAGTAGTTCTTTCTTTGTAAATTATATTTTTCTCTTATTTACATATATTCTTCATACACACACCTAACATTCACTGTCACATTAATCTCTGCTCAATCCTAAGGTAGACCGGCAAAGGCAATTCGGCGTTAAGTCCGCCTTATGTACAAGGTTTTGTTTATTAAAGCTTTTAAATAAATAAATAAAATACCTGCACGCACGCAAGTGACTGAATCACCGCAGACCTCAGCCTCCAGGCGGCGGACCATGACCGGGTAGCGGTGGTTCTCCGCTTCGCCTGGTAAAAACAACGCGCGTAGCGTTAAGGGGAAGTCGGCCATTGAAGGTAGACAAACAGATCCGTCTATAGGATAACAGAATCTTTGCGGCGATCTGCGCGCACTAGAAACTTGATCAGCTACTTAAATAGAGAGCATTTCGTTTTTTGTTTTAAAATTAGCAAAAGCCATTAGTTTGACTGAAGAAATTATACCATACCTATTTATTTTTCTTTTCAACTATACAAGGTTGTCTATACAATTAATGTAATTGGGTACAGAATCTCTTATTAATATAATCATACTCATGTCAGCTTCCGTGGCGCAGTTTTTCGGCTTGCTTTGTAGGTCTCGCGTTCGATTCCTGGGCCACAGGTGTAGTAGAATGGTGGTAGAGTTTTCAAATTCCCTTGGATACCTACCACTCAATGTTATCCTGCCGCCATAACAGCATTGCTGTGTTTCAACAGTTATACATGTGAGAGCCAGACACGTTTCGCCATCTTGCGCTTCATTATTACTTAACATCAGGAGAAATAGAAGCCAAGTGTTAGGTCATAACCGATAAAATATAATAATACAGCAGTATTTTTTTAAAGGGATGCCTAAGCCCTTTTATGACCCATACACGTCTTCAAAGGACCGATAAACGGTTTTGTGAAAGTTGGGTGCTCCAGAAGCACGGCTTAGATAAACCAATAATTAATAATATAAGTTTAAAAAATGCGGTAAATTTGGACGTTTTGAAATATACTAGAAAATTATCGTTACTAAAGTAAGCGGTTAATAAAATACGTTTGAGTAACTTAAGTGCTCAATAATACTTGCACAATTATTTTTCGTCGTAATTATCATCGGTAATAAATAAATATTGTAATGCAATGAAAAAAAACTTTGTTCCTATTTTAAAACAGCTTCGTTATCAATGGTAGAGGCCAGCGCTGTGAGGTTATCTGTATCTTAGTTCGCTATTGACATATCTTTATCACAGATGTATTGAAAACAACATTGGCATGGTTGAGTATTAATAAATACTTGATTCTAAAAATTTTACAAATTGCAATATATTTACACTTTTTTAATCGATCTATTAATAATTTTGAGGGACACGTTGGTACACATTAAAAAAAATAAAAAAAGAGTGATATTTTTATATGTGTATGAAATAAAAGAGAAATAGAGATTCTCCTGTTTTTTTTATAAGTTGATAATATTTAACTTTTTTTATTTTTAAAAAATAAGGTGTGTCATATGATTACTCATCAGTACTGTACCAGAGTTTCTTGTTCGGTTCTTTAAAAAAATAATCGTTTTAGCATTCGAATGAATATATAGTTGAGTAATCTGAATTATCGATATTCAAAGTTATTTAACAATAACCATAAATATTAACGTGTATTCTTTATTGACAAGAAAGGTTTTAAAAAAATAAGACGTCTCTCCGCTTTTGTATAATCGCATTACTCTCAATAATCTTATTAAGGCAATCGATACCGATTAAAAATAATTTTCATATATGATTCTTAGAGTCGCCTTAAATGATATTTACCGATACCGAGTACTCATACTAGGTATAATACGCAATGTTTATACGCTTACTTTCGATTTTGCAGATACACAGCGTGAGATTGTAATTTAAAAATTTTAAATTATTCATAACGAGCGAACGAACGGTATTTATAATAAAAACTTATAAAAATGACTGTTTCTAAATGCATTCACAATTACCGCATACCAATAAAAAATAATTTGAATTTTATGAAATGTTAAACCTGTATTAGAGAAGCAAAAATGTTGTACACCTTTTTAGGAAAATTACACAGAGGGAGCAATAGCAATAAAAAAATAATTGTTGTTAATTTTTGTATTTATTAGATATATAATCTTTTTTATTTTTAAAATCTGATTAAAAAGTCAAACTGCGTAGAGATTACTATATTTCCACTGTAATGTTATCTATAATGAATGTCAAAAATAATCGCAAACATGGTTATATTATAGTTTGTTTACGAGATATGTGTTATTTACATGTATAGCGAATGAAACAAAATTTAAATGAATTGTGAAATTTGGTTCACTACGCATTAATAATAAAAAAAAATTATAAAAAGTGCAAATAAAACAAAATTTAGACTACATGTATGAATATAAAAAGTCATCGTCCCTCTGAAACATTAACAAAAACATACCGCGGCAATAGTTTCCTTAATCATTAGCTGTTAAAATTTTATATTCCATATATTGGATATATCCACTTCACTAACTTCTGAAATGAAAAAAAGAAACGTAAAATTAGTTGTGGAACGCAACCTAATTTGTCGAATTCCTAACAGAAGGGTGTTATGGTATGTAGGAAGCGTTATAACACCGCTGACCAGTTATCTAAAAATAATTATTAACGGATATTTCGTAACAATAATTCTCTCCAGCCGTTCCTATATCACTGTTTAATTCCGTGATGTTTACGTTTTATGCGCGTATAAAAAAGAAACATCGACCTTTTTAAATAGTTCATTAATGTCAAGCTTCTCCGTTTTTAATGTTTACCGTTTATGAAAGTTTTATTTTGTAATTAAAAGTTATAAGTTAAATCGTGTACGTACTTTATGGAAATATTTCTTTTGAAAATTTCGAGTGACTTATTAAATTTCCGTAAGAAAGATTCAATTGTACATACTATACATTTACACGTTTATTTATAATTTATATGACATACTTTAGCAAAATATCGTCAAACGTAAATTAAAAAATTGCAAAAGCGTGTTAAATATTTTTATGATTTCAATACTTCGATAGGATCAAAGTATTATTTACATACTTTTCTACTTTTACAGAGAGCCTGTGCCTACCTTTTAATTTACATAGTAAGTAAGATGTGAATATGGTGATTATGAAAGCTATAAATAGAAACGTTTAGGTATAATTCGCCAGCTTGAATTAGAAGCGACGAACAGGATTGAATTATACTTCAAACCCCGTGCCTGTTGTCATCCAGTTATATATTATATATATATAGTTTTATTCGTATTTTATCTTTTAATTTCTTAACGAATCGTCTGTTGAATGCCTGATTTTCATTGACCTTAAAAATTTACATATTCTCTAACTTTCTACAGATGATAGAAGTATTGTAAAAAATGTGCAAACTTTATAAAAACAGAAGTATTGCGAAATAAATTTTAAAATAGTAAAAGCAAAAACATAAATAATACCAATAACATATTTTGACAAGTCTGCAGATTTTATGTAAAACAAATAAGACGTTTATGTCACGTTTATCCGATTTCAAATAGTAATAAATGAACGTGTATGTTTTTTTCAAAATAAAAATGAGGACGGAATGGAGAGAGGCTACAAACAAAAAAAAATTAAAAACTGTAAAAATCCTAAAATAATTATAAAATAAAAACCTACTGTAGAAATTTAAGTCATGTAAAATACTGCTTATCGCATTGTAAAATTGCACGAATTCCATTCTTGTTACGCAATCATTTCGCGTTTTTATTAACAAGCGATTTGTGAAGAAAACATTTATATAGAACCTTAACACTTCAATTCGAGTTTACCTCTAATCAGTAGATCGATAAACAACCATGCGGGTCATTTAAAAATTTACATAAAACACGTCCAACCAGTTACCATCAAATATTAAGTCTACGTGACATTAAAGTTGCATTCGTGTTTTTATTTTAATATAATAAAAGAAATTGTAAAAATAATCTCTCCAATCGTTTTTAATTTCAGAGGAAACACTATATGAGTATACACTGTGACTACTTTTATTTCCTGAAATTTGTTAATGGCCAGTTGTATGAAGATTTAACAAAAAAAATTATTGAGTGGCTTTAATCGGTATTCTTAGTATATTTAAAAAAATCAAAAAAAAATCCCGCAAATAATTTTTGAATCTCGCTTATTTCTTAAGTGTTTTACACTTATAATAAATAAACATGAAAATAATCTTTACATTTTTAAATTATCTGTGATATATTTATTGGCAATTAAAAATAAACCATATGTCTTCAATCGTGCCGTCTAAATTCAATTATTCTGAAACACGTTTGGTAGTTGTATAAAAATACATTGACGATGTAGGATTTTTTATTAGTACTTTTATTTTCATCTCGTTGAGAACCATAAGTAAATGATTTTATTATATTTATTTAAAGCCCTCCGTGATCTATGTTAAATATGTCGATCCCATCGCACCTTCTAACTATCGACCGGTAGCCGATTTTTATGCTTTTCGTCGTCGCCGCTCGCCCTCGTTTAGCCCGTTATTCTGAATTTTGTAGCTGAAGCCTATTGAGTGACTAACTTTCAAACGATTGTTCAGTTACTTATCTCTACTCATTCATTTAAAACCAAAAAAAAAAATTGGTGCATTAAAGAGTTTACCGACAAAAATACGACAAGACGGGGGAATTTCTTTTTCATCACCGGTCGATAATGTATCAAAATATTCGTGGAAATAAAGGATGAAACAAAATGTCTACCATCGCTTTTTCTTGAAATAGTCGGTTTTGTTATTTAATTTTCAATATCTTGTATCATTAACTTCAGTATGTTAATTAATAATCAGACCAACTCTAAATTTGAAAAGCAATGGTATTTTAACACTGACCGTCCGGCGACGCCACAATGATTTTGTTTTGTTAAAAGTGAAAAATAACAGATGAACAAATTCATTTTCTGTCTTTAAGCCCAAGAACCGATAATGATGACGAATGTGTTTTCAACTGAAATACAAATAATTGTAGTGATATGATCTAAAGGTTATCTACTTCGTTTCCGCGCCTTAAATTTAATTTTTAATAAATAACTTTTAGCTTATATGACTATTCGTTTAGACAGGGTGCTTTTTGTAATTTGGACTAAGAACTAACATTTTTATTAATCCCTTACCAAAAATTAAATTAATAAAAACTCAGGCGATATAAATCTTTTTAAAATGTAGGTAGCATCGTCGCTCTTAAAATACGAATTCTTAATTGTAGATTTTAGTTAAGGATTAAAAAAACTGTCAGTGTATTAATTTTTTTTTATTAATTATTGCTGGTAGTAGATTAAAATGTGCAACCCCGGTAGCTCTGTGCTTGTTTAAGAAGTAATGTAATCTATAGCGGGCATATCAGTGAAGCGGAACCTAACCAGTTCCATGGTGTTCGTGGCGCCATTGCAACATGGCTGCGGGTCATTGAACTTTCATTCAATTTGTAAAGCATCGATCGCCAACAATAATACACGTTTTTTTACCATGAATTTATTAAAATTTTTCATCTTATTTTTTTTTACGATATTTTATACAATATATATATAATGTTTTCTATGTGTGAGACTGTAGACCAAACCAGATTGTTATTTCCTATAGGGGATTTTCCCGCCTCTCCATTGTAGATAATTTTAACTCTTGGATTTTGTGCTCATATTGTCAGTAAACAACATTTGAAAAGCTATAAAAATGAAATGTAATCTATTTTTTTTAGTTTCTAATTTTTTTTATTTAATTATAATAATTCTGAAACTATAATCATAATTTTAACCTTACATAAATTACATAATTTTGACATTTTATTTCGCGCCAAGATAACGTAATTGAGGATTTGCTTGCACATTTCGCGTCAAAAAATAAAATATTATCGTAAGACATAAATTTGTTATATTTAAAAAGATTAAGAATGTATTAAATTAAATTTTATAAATAATGGAGAGAGGAGATTAACCTAATATTTGCTACAGTATGTCGTGGAGTCTGGATGGTAGTAGAGTTTTTTAAGCCCGTCTTGCTAGCTACTACACTCATTAACAACCTGCCGCCACAACAGCATTGCTGTGTTGAGGCAGTCATAAATGTAGCCGCCTAAAATGTTATGGAGCATCACGTTTCACCATCTACAGCTTCATTGTCACTTAACATCAGGTGAAATCGAGTATAAATGTGCGCCCATAACCGATAAAGAAGTATAAGATTGCGATAAATCGGCCACAAAACATATTCTAGGACAATCGATAAGGTAATTCGAATGTGTGCCGGATACAAGGTGATTCTAAGCAGTTTATTTAGAGCGTGTTAAACACGGCGCTCTGTACGAATGCGTATGGCGTGCGACCGGGGGGTCGAACCCTGAATACTGAACGGTGACCGTTAGAACACGCGAACAGGTGTTCAGTGCGGCCGACCTGACGGCCGTTTAGAATTTTTATTAGCCGCTTTAAAGAAGTTTTATTTTTAAATTACTTCACCTCATTAAAAACAAACTGATAAAATTTTGAAGTCTCGACGAATAAAATTAAAGAAGGGTTTACATTTAGTACCTGTATGGTTATAAAGTCTTAACCCCTTGCGGACGAAGCCGGTGGACGAGTAATGAAGAATCTATGAACGAGAGCTCTTGTAAAGTGAATTTATACCGCCATAGTAGCGACAACATACAAATATTTTAAATCGTATGCTCTCTTATAAACAAACAAAAAATTTTTAGCCATCCTTTCTTTTTCGGCGTTAATCGCTTATGTAAAAATAATAGATAGTTGGTTTTTTCGGTTGGATAGTCGGTCTTATATTAGACGTTACTAGATGTTTGAATTTAGATAAATTCAAACATAATTTTTTTAACACGATGTCGATCTTATGGAGATTATAGCAAAAAATACCCTCGTTCGTTAAGTGTTAATATATAAGTTCAACAATGATAACTTTTGATGACATTAAATGTTAATGATAATAGAAATTAAAAAACAAATAATATTCTGCAGTTCTGAACTAAGTTGGTACATTATATTGCAACACATACGGAACGGTAGAAACGCTTGGACGGCTATTTGCCGAAAGTCGCCTGTAAAGATTTAACTTCCATTCTATGTATTTTTTTTTTATTTGAGCTTGACTAATTACGTCTCCTGGTTAATTTCAACGTCTCTTTGGCGAAACGGCTAAATAATTAGGATGTAACGTGAAAATTTCCGTTTTCATTACGGGCGCTAGGTAAATTGTTATTACTTAGAAGTGGACACCAAAACTTGTTAATTAAAAACATCGTATGTTGTTGAAATGAATTATTTTATTCATTTATTAATATTGATGTATGAGTACAGTTTTAATGGATGTCATATCATTTAATACCTACCTTGTTAGCTTCTACTATTAATGTCAATCTGCCGCCATAACATGAGTAAATGAGGCCAAGTGAAGGCGTATTATCGATAAAAAATTAGCTATTATATTAATTGTATAATAACCAAATTAAAAACGTCATTAGTCCATTTGAACTATGTCAGTAAATGTTAATGAATTTATATTAATTAATAAATATTCATTATAATCAGTCACCTGATAGAAATATGTGCAGAAATAGTACACCGTATGTATGTTACGTAAAACTTATAATATTTTTTATTCTACTTTCTTTTTATAAACTATGCTAACAATGGTTTTATGAAACAATGCACGTGGGCAATCGAAACCGGGTTTCCCACGCCATAGCCTCATTTGATTGAGCCGCTAATAGTATTTTGTAAATGTACTGCGTTAAAACCTTACGTATATATTTTTTTAATTTTAACTAATAAGTTTCATTTTCCCTTTCTATCTTTGGTGTTTATAAATCGAAAATCGGTTGTATCATAATGCTATAAAATTTTATTACAGTGCCATCTATTAGTTAAACGTTTAATTATTAACTTTTTTAAATTATTTGACGAACTATTCGAACAGTTGTATAATTTGTACATAGGGATTTTGTATAGGCGTACAGGCAATTTGGCCTTGTGTGAAACTGTTATGGTACAAATAATGGGATGCTGAGCGGAATCAAGAGAGGGCAGATCCTGTTCGAAGAGTCCCAGATGGCAAGGTGTAGATGGAGATCTTTTCGAATCAAACAAAAATTGGATAGATGGCCCCCTCCTAGTTTACTTAAAAAAAATACAACGCTCATTGTGATTACTATGTATAAATTTCATTTTCAATTTTAACTAATAGTAATGTCCAAGTAAGGCGTCGATTTATCTTATAATGTCAAAAAACTCGAAAACATTTGATGTACAAAATCTGAAAGTCACGGCTATGCATTAATGTATATATAAATAACAACACTAACAGATAGACACGGGCACGGCAAGTTCGTGTATAATTTTATATACATCCACGTCTTTCCCATCACCGAAGGCGTCATTCCTAAGTGTCATGCTCATGTCATTAAGACGTGGAATGAATCGAATTAAACCCGCATTTGTAACTGACAGCACAGATAGTATTCGATTTCATTACAATCGGCCTCCATTGACGGGTGTTGTAAAATTTTTCATAATGGCCTTTATCATATAACGGAACTTGAAGAATGTTCCATTAGCTATACTCAGAGATTTAACACTGCTGTTTTGACTGCTTGCGTGGCTCAGTGGTCCACCATGTGGCTTGTAACACTTAAATCCGGGTTCAATTCTGGGTCCACGTGTCATACCTGTGTAATTACCACACTAGATATAAACCTGACACCATAACAGCATTGCTTTGTTTTGTGAATCGCACATGTAAAAGGCATACCATTCTGGGCGAGTACCTTTTACTATTAACAGTAGTGCGTAGGCTCCATAGGTAGGCAATTCAGTCATTTAGGGTGGGGAGTGGCGCGGGGGGGTGGAGGTCGGCATCTAAAAAAAATTGCAAATATAATTCATTTTATTTTTTGGTTTTTCTTTTTTTTTTGAGAGCGTTGGATAAAAATTACATCGGTGTAGGGGGGACAGAAATATATTTTTACTCAAAAGTGGGCCATGAGACTGAATATGTTGGGAAACACTGATCTACAGCCTTTAACAACGAATAAAATAGTCTAATAGTTTTTTATGCAGCATCTCCGTTATCGAGCAGACCATCTGTTCCTTTTTGTTTTTGTCGATTAGATCTTTTATTTCTTTACAAAATGCTTCGCAACCTCGAAGTGCTTTCCGTGATCGTCATTTTTGGCAAACGGTTGTAACAAGCCACTCGCTTCCCCCTATCAAACGACCGGGCCTGTTGTCGGTTTGGTTATTTTCGCTTTGGCATAAACGCAAAGGTTATTTTTTAATCTGCGGCCATGAACTTATTTTGTTTTATCGGCAAAGTAACTAATGCAGCATAAAACGATTCACCACAACTATATTCTCGAGTATTATCAATAATACCCGATATGGACAATAAATGTCAATTGTGAATTTAGAAAGGAGTTTATAACTTTCCAGCGTCTGGGGCTACTTTTTGGCGTTATGTCTAAAATAATCGATAAATATTAAACATGAATGTACAAAAACATAATGAACATATTGGCTGAGTCATAATTTTAAAATATTCTTATATATATGTAGGTGTTTATACTTTTACACTTATTAATGTTATACATTTCATTACCTTACATTAATTTTTATGTACCGCTTTGTCTTGAAGTTACAAAAAATAAAAAAAAATGTTATGTATTTTGTTTAACATTTATATTATAATTAGGTTTTAAATCACTTGCATAAATGAAAAGAACATTTCTTTTTATCTATTTCATTCCTTGGATTCATAGTTAACGTTAAAATTAATGTTTATTTATATATATAAATAAACAGTTGGGATAAGATATTAGTGAATATTACGATTACTATGTATACATGAATGAATTTATTAAACGTTGATTCTTTCTTCACGATCTGTTAATGCAAATTACAGCTATAATCGGGTATTATACAATATTCTTAAAGCATATTATTTCACTCTATAATACCGGGCAATCTAAGTGTTAAAGGTACGCGTCAAATAGAGATCTTCCTTCCTGTCATCGATAGACAATTATCAAAGGAAAGTGATTTCTGTATACTTACTGGCTGGAACGTCAATGAACTGTACAAAAAGATGCTATAGAAAATTCGACCTTAATACTATAAATTTAAGGCATAATAAATTGTTTACATTATGTATACAAGTCTATTAATTTACCTAGCATTACAGCTAGCATATCAGGTTACGTCATTCGTGAAGCAAATAAGAGAAAGTACCATTGTTACCTCGCGGCATATTGTCACGGTAATATGTAAATGTTGGATAGACGTAAATTTACGAGCAATAAAAAGTAAGAGAATGGAATATAGGTTCTCTAATAATTCGAACTACAATAAGTTAACATTATCTGTACATACAAATAATCATGGACTAAGCCATACTTTAGTAACGGTTGCAATCACACCTTTTCAAATTTGTCTTAAAGATTTCGTTTATGTTAAGTGGTAATAAATAAAGATTTTTTTTAATTAGTGAGATAGCGGGGAAAGCCACATTAAAAAAGATATTATATCGGTAATAGGGATTGTAATTTACGATTGCTGTATATTTCTCAACTGAAAGTTTATTATAAAATTATTATATTTTAGATTTTTCAAATTATTCCTATGTAATAATTTCCAAATAAACGTGCTTCTTTTCAAAACTATTTAAATTTTAAACATAAGTATCGTTCTACTGTATTTTCAACATTAATATAATTAATAGATTTCTGATTTAAGCGCCATCTGTTATCAAAGAGCTAAATTTAAAACTAATGTTTTTACGTTTGTCCGCAGGTGATAGCGGCAGCACTCACGCTTTGTACCTCGAAACTATAGTCGAGGAGACAAGCGATGATTTGCGATCAGAACGTTCTTCGGCTGCAACATGGCTTTCAGATTCAGATGCAGATTCCGTTATTCATGTGCGGGGAGTTGCAGGTACATGATTTTACAATCAGTATAAAATTTATATTTTTGCCCAGCGCCATCTATGGTCTAAAACTTAAACCTTGTTGAGTGCTTTCTGCACGTTGCCTCTTTACGTATAACAGATGTCTCCCATGACAAGAGATGTTTAAAATAAAAAAAAAATGTTATTTAAAGTGAAGACTGCAATATATTTGATAAAATTGCAATAATGCAATATACCATTTCCTTAATAAATAAATATAAGATTATCTTTTATATCTCTTAGTGATGGTAAAACGTAATTGTTTTATTCCCGAATTGTCTTGGAACTAATCCAAACCATACGTTATAAACATTCGTTAAAAATTGGTGTCATTGTCATTGCCGGTGTCAGTGTGGAGACGCGACGTGACTGAGCCAGTTCATTTGTGATTTTGGGAATATTGCACGTTTTTGAGTGAAATTATTTCTTCGTAGGCTCAGAATGCGACAGCGAATCGGAGAGAGAATGGGCGTGCCCGGCTAAGCGGCGTCGGAGAGAGCGCGCCATTTCTCCGGCCAGCACCGGATCGCTGTCGCGCTCATCCAGCCTCGCTCAGTTTGAGTCCCTGGAGCGGTCGTGTGCGGCACCAACGTCGCCCAGTTTATCGCCCGATTCTCTCGAGTCGCCGCCGGTGTCCCCGCCCCCCGTGCGCGCTCCCGCGCCCCGCGCGCACCTTTCCGCCGAAAATCTCAGCGAAGACAGCGGGTACAGCGAGCGCGCACGCCGCCCGCGCCCGCCTGCCAAGTGTCCGCCAGAAATAGCGCGGGGCCCGGCGGCCGGCTCCGTGCCGTGCCTCGCATCGCCCAGTGCTGTGCGGCGACCAGCTCGCACCGCGCGCGCTCTCTCCCTCCCCGCCGAGCTCGACGTGTGCGCCGAGCCGCGTCGCTCTACGGCGCACCGAGCGCGTTTCCGCCAGACCTTCGAGGTGTGCGACAGTCTCACTATCAGCGTGGCGGACCTCACGGCACTGGACTACCGGGGCGGACCGAGGCGGCCGCGCCTCCCGCCGCCGCCTCCTCCCCCGCGGGCTCCGCGACACCCTCCGCCGCCTCCCCCGGTAGAGAACGTAGCGCGACCGGCGCCTCTTTTGCGGGAACCGAGCGCAGAGAGCAACTCAACCACCGAATCGGAAAAGGCTTTCGCCCGTGAAATGGAAACTACAGTCCGAAGGCTCGACGAAGACGCCATGCGGGCGCTAGCCGAAACCGGAGATTTTGACCGAGGACTGTCAGTATTAACAGCGAAAAGGTTGCGCAACTCTTGGGGTGCGTGGGACGATGTGCTCGATGAACTGCGGCGTCGAATGGAACCCTCGTCCGCGTCACCCTCTCCTCCGCGCACGCCATCTCCGGACCCCATCAGGGAGCCGGCTTTCTCATCAACACCACTGCGGTCGTCGTGCGACGCACGCGTCCGATCCACGCCGGAACTCCGCGCGCGCGCGACCCCTCACAGGGAAACGCCGGAAGAGCTGCGTGCATCCTTACAGCTAGTGGCACCGCCGGCGGCTGCACCTCCTGCGCGCTCCGTATCCGCCGGCTCTAAAGGAGTCACGTTCTCACCCGTGGTGGCCGAAGTGAGTTGGCGAGAGACGAGTACGAGCACAGTGAGCACGAGCACGAGCGGGAGCGATGACGCGGCTGACGCAGAGGTAGTGGTGGTGGGGGAGGGGAGGGGCGGCGAGTCGCGCGCGCCCGCCGCAGACGCAGACATGACGGAAGCGGGCGCGCGCGCGCCGCGCAGCCGCATCGCGGGCTTTTTGTCGCGGTTCGCGAACTTCCGATTTTCGGGGCGCAAAGAGAAGAAACTTCGCGCAGGCGCGCCGGCTCGGGGCGGCGTTGCCGCGGCGGCGCCGGCAGATGCGGGACAAGGCTCGCGCGCGGCGGGCGGGCCGCAGTCCGTGCGTATCCCGCTGAAGGAGGAGGGTGTGCCGCGCGCGGCGGCCCCCGCGGGCGTCGTGGCGCGCAAGCCGCCGCGCCCGCCGGCGCCAGCGCCCGCGCCCGCGCCTGGCGTGCTCGAGACCGACGTGGACACGCAACGCACCGTGCTTCATGCGCGCTCGCTGTTGGCCCTCGCGCCTGTCGATCAGCGCACACCGCGCCCACACAAGTCCATGGAGTTCCTGCTCGACAAGGACAGCGCGCAGACCATTCAGGTGAGTCTCCCATACAGTAAGCTGGGCACCGCGCCGCGCCGCAATGTTTACCAACACCGCGATCGATGCTCACCGACCCCGCATTGCGTTGTCGGTCACGTGCGCCAAGATCTTTCTCTTTGTTTTGACTTTTAATACGTTTGGACACAATTACGTTTTTAAATTTCGAACTCTCAACAAACCATTAAATACCCACTAGCAATTACGAAACAATATTTTATTATATATCAAAGTCAAATTACACTGACCGCGTTAAAACTGTAATGAGCAATAACGTATTCCTGTCGAGCCGTTCGGGGTTACGACATTATCATATTCGCACGTGTGGCCGTAGCTCGCACACATGGCCCGGTGAAAGTGCGAACAACTGCACATTTTCTAAACATTGCCTACGTACTGGCGAAACGGTGGGCGGAATTGTTTATCAAACAGTCCGCTTCAACAGTCGGCATTCCGAAACCCAACCCCGGCGCCTCTTGATGAGCTACTTTAAACTTTATTCCGTAACAGATATCAGTTAATTCCCTGCGTGAAAGCATCCAAAACCGAAATTACGTAAGCCAGACAGGGATTTATTAGCTCGGAGAGCTAATAGCTTACAGATTAGATAACAAAGAAGAGGATTGCTTAAGCATTAAAGTTTTAAGATTTAAAAAATTAAGCATTACCCTTAAAAAATCTCCGAGTATAAATACAATATGGCAAAGAATTATAGTAATGAAAAGTGATCACGATTGCTATATAGGCTATTAACACATTATAACAACTGCACAGCAAATGCATTGGTGTCGTAAGAATGGATATATATTATACACTTATTCTCCTTTTTCCTGAACTAATTGCAATAATATATATATATATTGGAAATACTGGGGAACCACAATACACAAACCCATCGGAGCTTCTTTACTAAGATAACCCATTAAGAATACAAAAATATTGAGTTATAAACAAGAATTAAACATCTATACTTTAACACATTATTTTTTAAACATTATTTAATGTTAATAAGCGTATATTCTATTAATTTAAAATCAATATTTTTATATTTATATTATGTTTGCTTCCTTAAATAATTTATTTTAATAATTAATCTAGATGAACTGAAATATTTCATAATCGTGTGGGAATAATTAAAATTAATGTTTATGTAATTATAGAATATTATTTAAAATTTAACAAAGTCACAATTTATCAACAAAAACCTTATTGTCTCATTGATGCATTCAATACGTCTCAACGTTCTCAAGATAAATCCCACGATCATTGTCATGAGCTACGAAACAAATGACATAATATATGACTTTGACTCTCGAAGAATATCCATGACACGATTATGCCTGCGATATGTAACTGAGTAAACGGTATTTAGCAATGTTTTGTTAATGAAACAAAACATTTAAAAAAAAAACCAATAGTAATCAGAATTTACGAGAAATAGGAACTAAAAACGACACTTCTTCTATGAGCCTCTTAGATATTTTATTAAATTTTATTAGTAATAAAGTTTAACTCTTTGAGGCACAGGATTTCAGATCAATAATAGACCTATATTGCACAGTAACTTTTAAGTTTTATTGAATAAATGTATAACCTATTTGATGAAAAACATAACAAAATAGATTAATACATTTGTAACATTGTTTGAAGACATTACGAACAGCTTTACATAAGTAAGGCGAAATATAAACCTATGCACATGCAGCTACGACAAGATTTCGAGGTGGAACACATTAATCCCACCGTGCCTCAAAGAATTAATGCACAAAATTTGTATTCTAACTTATATATTCAATTTGAAAATTATCAAACATGCCTAGTCACACATAAATAAGGTACAAAAAATGTACTTGCAGAATTGCCAACATTCTTTTTTACAGTCGGTTAATAACAAACGATTACGTTGTATTGTTCACGTCCCAGGCGATATGTTAATACGGTCGATGTGATACATTTCCGAGTAAATACTTTAGCTTAGGGAATATTTATGAGCTTGGTCCACTTCTCTACGTGTTAAGGCTTCGTGCAAACGGAATTATTCCCTTGTACCGCAGTTTGCTCGCTTATATCCGGTCGGTGTTGGAAGAATACGGTTATGTAAACCAATGTATATATAATACTTACTTATATGTATATACTTTTTCACCTTTTTTTATTGGCAAGTGGCTAACACTTGACATATAGTTCACACGATGTTAAGTGACAAAGAAACCATAGATGGTCTTTAATAGATGGCGCTGATCTAGAAAATTCTGGTCCTCATCGATTTATTAATATCCGTAACACATCCATCGATATCATGACAACGAAAATAAAAAAAAAAACTGAACAGTAAAATGATAACGTACCTTTAAAATAGAACAAACTATAGAGTTAATAGATTACTAATGGAATTTCAACATCCGCGAACGGTGTTCGTCCAATAATTTCATTTTGTTCATCAAACTGCACTAATCGTACGCCGTTAATATGACTTCGATTGGGTTTAATAGCTTTGTATTTGGGACAAAGGGTGTTCGATGCGGAAGCTATCGCGTTCTATATTGGCTTCCACTTTACATTTCGTAAACACTAATTGTATTGCGACATGGAATTCAAAACATTTTGGTGTCTGCTATGTATACAGTTTTCATAGTCGTATCATTTCACTTTACTATTGCTCCAGTTGTATACAGTACGTATAAATAAACGTGTGTTTTTGAGATTAACTGATATTCATATTAAATTAATATTAGTAGTCTTTTGTAATCGAGTTTTCCGTTGTGGTTTATCGGGGTGAATAATTAATTACGATATATACAAGAAGGCAAGGCGTTAATGCAGCGAACCCTTTTTACGTGAAAGGTGAATCATATCGTCGCCAATTCTAAATAATGGAAAAGATTTTTCGAATCCAAAGGGTAACATCATAATTTGCCTTAGACTTCAATAAAGCCGTGTGTATAATCGTCAACAAAATGACAAGCAGTCTATAACATAATTCGATTGTAGAAATGCAACATTTGGATAGGCCTATAAATCAACTGAATTGTTAGGCGATATATAAAACAGTCAAGATAATTAAACTCTCATTAAGTCATTAAGGTTTATTTCAAAAACAATTGAATGAACTCACGATTATTTCAATTTAATATGTTATATAATTACACATATTACCTGCGAGTGAACTTAAATTCCGCTATTAAGCTAAGAATTGTATGACATAAAAAAATTAAATGTTTATTTACCACTGACTAGACTGGGTGTAGAACATTTTTATTTGTTCATTAGTCATAAGTGTCTCAAATGAAAATAATACAACATCACCTGGATATTGGACCTAGATTAGAAATAAATAAAATGAAATAATGTAATTTTATCCATTGGGCCGTCATAAATTCCTTGACATTATTGCGTAGTTCTTCTATTATGAGCGTCAAGATTAATCAACAATAGGGAGGACGCGCAGACGTTTATCAGAACCGGTTAAAGTAAATCATTTGCCTGCGGCCTTGTTGTGTGGATGTATTCATAAGAAATTACTGTGTAATGCGCATTTATGCAGACACCATCTCGTTCAATTTTTTTTTCCCATGTCCATGTCCATGTACGACGCAATTCGCTTTACTTTTAAAATGTGATAACTTTTTTAAATCTCATTTTCACGAGTGCCAGTATCACGATTTCACATAAATTATTTATGTTTATTCAATATTTACTTTGAAATTTTTATCATATACACTTTGTAGCCATTTGTAAAATTTTCTCTCGCATATTTCTTTTTTTAATTCAACAAATAAATATTCTTAAAAGATTCATTACGTTATATAGGCAGACATAATGCATTGAATAATCTTTAATTGGATTACTCTCTTTAATGACGGATAATCCATTTGTAACTTTGTTAATTTAATCAAATATTTTATTATAATCTGTGCAGGGTACTTATTTCATTTTGGACGGGGTTTGCGATAAGCTACCATATTCTGTGAGCTAACGTTTATCAAAGACTTTATTATTATCTTTGTTATGTTCATTACCCAAAAGAAACAAATTGTAGTATACTATATGCATCATATATGCGGTAGATTGAGTAACCTTGAAGCCAATTCTATTACAATCCGCCGGGAAATGTAATCCGTATTAAATGTAAACCGGGAAATCTAATACAAAATACATACGCTTTTTTACGATACACGTAGTTTTTTCCATGTATTGTAACGTTACTTCAGAAATGTAGTCACTAAAGATACAAACAACAATGACTATTCACTTTAGCCACGTTTGTTAAAATGTATGCACAATTTTTTTTTTCACTCTTTGACTGTCAACCATTTCAAAAGCGTTATACTGGTATTTTCGCTTTTGTAAAAGTCCCAGACAGGAATTGTTAAATACTAAACATTGATTTTTTTTTTCAAATTGTTTTCGGCTTTCTTTCTTAAATGTATATATTATTCTGGCTTTTGTTTATTTTATAAAATTATTGCACAATAAACTCTGAATTTGTTAAATTTACCTTTTTCACCATTCTAGTGAAACTGTTACATATAGCACAGACGTTATTATTCCATTTGTAGATAATTACAAAGACGTTTGTACAATGTACACACGTAGTTTGAATAATAAATATGCATGTATCGTAATTATCTATTGTTTAAACAGTTCACGTGTCAAATAAATAAGTTCAACGTGATACAATGTTGATTTCAATAATTGATCAAAATTAAAATCGATTTTAAAAGCATTTACGCGTAAAATAAATAACAGTTCTCATCAATTGTCCTTACTATTTATATACTGTATGTATAATATATTATATGTTTATTATATCTTTATTTACTACTTACTTATAACATTTTTATTTTTCATACTCATTATTATTATTTTCGCATTGTATTTAATAATCATTTTATACTTCAATGAAATTGCAACCGTATGATGTTCCACTCAAGGTAGACTGGGTGAGAATGCCCTTGGACATCAAGTCTGCCATTTTATTGTGAAAATAAATTATATATGAAAGGAATATTTATTCCTTCGCAATTACGGAAAAAGGTAATCAATAAAATTTTGTTCAAGATTGAATTGTATACATACACAGAATCAGAAAAAAAAAGTGACAGATATTAATAGCACTTTTTTATACAACCCCGTTTGTCTTTTTTCTACAATGACGGTTATATAATTTTAAAATACAAGTCTTTTACGTTTGATTGAATAAATTAAACGCCTATAGCCTAAATGACTAATGTAGATTTTTATATATATCTAATCACGAGTTCAATAACTATTATCGCAAACCATATTCTAACTTCCTGACATAAATTTTCGCTTAATTGGATTACTTAATACGAATTAATATTGGCACCATAGTTGAAATTAAATCAAAATTTAAAATATAATAGAATATAAATATTCTTAATTCCGGATAATTTCAATTATTATAAATCGTATTGAATTTATTTTAGTTACATTATACGTTTTATCTCATTTGAGTCATACTATAACTTAAACCTGACTGTACTGAGAATTGTTTGACTCGATTGAATTGAAAAAAAATAACATGCGTAGAAACTATATAACATTTCCTTTGGGCAATATATCATAAGTAGTAATTGTTTTCATTTCATAGTAAACGCTGAATAAAGTTACTGCGAAAAATCTATACATTTAAAATATAGGTACACTATTGTCGAGTAAACGGGAAATAAAAGCGGAACGTGAAAGCTAAAAGCTTCGTATGACGTATCTTATATTCTTATCGTATATTTTATTGCTCCGAGTGTACTTCGCGTAAGAGTGTTATAAAAATCCAAGTCACTACGCACTACGTCTTACATGGCGTAGAGTCATCTATAATAATATTTTTTTTTATCCTCTATTGAACAGCATATAACCAACTGACCAACGATGTTAAGTGACAATGAGACCGTATATTGTGAAGCGTACTCGCTCAGAATAATTCCACTCTCACATATATTACTGCTAGAAACAGCAGTCTTCCGCCATAACAGCGTTGCGTTCCGGCGATCATAGGAACAGAAGTATCCTTAGCGAGCATGCTTCACAATTATTTAGCATAGGTACTGGCTGGTATTATATATGCCCATTTATTTAGTTTTCTTTTCATGCGTGCGTTTTTCACGGGACTGTACTAACGTCTGGGTGATATTAGTCATGCCGCCCAACCGCAGGGATCAATATGTTCGTTTCAATTGAAATGATCCCGCATGTGAAATAATAACAAGATATTTAGTCATTCGTGATGCGTCGTCTGAATTACATAGTTTAAAGAGGACGTGTAGTAAACTGTCGAATATGTATATAAACATATGTCTGTATTATTATGTAAAGCAAAAACTTTGTACTAATTTTTACGAAAATTGTGCGAACGGTGAAAAATGAAATTTTGGGACAGTTCTAATTTATATGTAAAGAAGGAAGGCTGACAACTAATATATTTTTGCAATACTTAAAAATACACACTACCACGCCTTGGACATACACACACGTGTATATACCCTTGTTTATGGTTAAAAATCAATATTATTTGACTATATTTTTAATGAATGTCTAAACATCATAAATATGTTTAAATAAATTACTGTCGAATTAGCTACGAAGCGACTACTAGATTAGATAATATGACAATTAAAATTTTTACATAATAATTCCGTGTAATAATAAAATTTTGATTTTTACTTAATGCTGCATAAAGATATGTATGTTGTTTGGATATTGTTCTTCACGCGTATAATGGAAAACTGGTCGAAGTAATTTTATAGGTTTTATGTAAAATATTCCAACGTTTTTTAAATGCACATTTCTACCCAATGACACGTTAAAAAATTAAACTAACATTTGCTTTACATTTTATATTATTTATATTTAATCCAACTATTAACACGATAAATTGTTTTTACTATCCCATCAATAAAACGTGATATGAGAGTGAGTGTAGGCGCTATCTCTCTGCCCTATATCCCGATATAGTCCGGGTTTATCCGGCGTGCCCGGTCAACCGGTCAACGAGATCTTATCGGAAAGCGTGGAGTACCGTCGCTTGATAGAAATTTTTTCTACATGCTCCATTTTATCATTCGTTTATTGACGTAAATAAATTTGTGCCAAATATTTAACCATTTGCACTCGGATGTCCCCTGTCATGGGACATCGTAATTCTGGAATATCGCTCGAATGTCCTCTCTCTGATTGGACATAAAAGTTTATTGGTAATATTGCGGAATTAATGTATGCAACATATCGTTCGATACCAAAATGTAGTTAAAAATAAAAAATAAATCGTTTATAAATGCACATTACTGCAGTGAAATGGAGCAGGTGGTGGTTGTTAACGCCCAGAATACAAACTGGAAAACCTTAAATAACTACCGTAATGTTAAACTTATCGTAATAAGGAGACGAAAATTTCAAAACACGATCTATTATTTGTTTCTTTTTTTTATATGTGGTCTAGTTAAATTAAGCCGGCACTAACACCGTGACACTATTTCAATCCTATGTATTATGAAGGACGAAGAGAAAGGCTTTGTCTACGTCTATACAGGAATAAAATTTTGTAAATATAACAACAATGGATATTCTATATTCAATATAAAGAATACTCTGTAAAATAATAATAACAAAAATTAAATTTACGACAAAAAAATTTATCATTATCCGAGTGAAAAATTACTATTAAATATATATTTAGCAACTTCTTAAATCAATCGTGCAATTGCAGACCTTGAAGCCAATAAATATTTGTCACTGTACATATTAGCAAAGCTTTCTATTTGTTCTATTAGAGGTCAAATAAAAAAGAGAGGTCAAGACATGTTTTAAGTCAATCCGGTTTCTAGAGAATGAGCTTATCGATTACCGATTTTATTAAAACAAACAATCAACAAAATATTAATTAAAATACTGGCTGAAAATAACTTCCATTGACGCCATTTTTATTAATAATAAAAAACAATTCTCTTATCGAAACCAAATTATAATTGAAAAAAAAAATTGGAAGATTGTTTGGTGAAATTTTACAAGTTTTTTAGTGATTAAACTACTTACCGAAATTGAAATTTTCTAGTTACACTTTGTCACATTAAGTTTTGACTTTCACTATTTATAAAAACCGATGATTCAATTTTAAGCAAATCAAAGATCAATATAGCCGTAAATGAAATGTTTTATGTTCTCAGATATCACTATCAAATGACTATTCCTTATTTCTTTTAATAAATATTTTACCAGATTGGTGACATTGCAGTATTTATTCAATAATTCCCTTTCAGTTAGTAACTGATTTTCTAATTAATTCGTTCTTAAAAGATGTTTTTTTTTTTATTCACCTTAACACATTTATAGATTCAGAACTATTCAATATATTGTAATGCGTTATATAACTTACTATGGGGGCCTGTAACGGGATATCGGATGCCATTTTAGACATCGATTGGCTGAAGCGTGTTTTAAATTTGGAATAACTTCGCATCCAACCGCAACCGGTGATGATTATCGAATGCTAATATAAGCGTAGGGTTACCGTTGCACTGAAACTATAATTATTAATCGAATTGAAATTTTATTTTATTTAATAAAGTTATTATAAGCAATACTATTACAGAATTTTCGTTACTACACTCCAGATGTCCATATATAATTGCCAGAAAGAATTGCTTGCCCCTTTTTTAGTTGATGATAAAGCATAAACTGAATACAGTTAATCAAAACATGTTGTCAACAGATGACACATTAATAAAAATAATAAATTTAATACAGCATCATGAAAAAGCTTTTTTATATATCGAAATATACCAAAATAATATTTGTTTTAAAAAAATATGTTCATATAGTAGTAAAATAAACGAACCGTTAACTTGCATAATATTTTTTTTAAAGATCAGATATAATGATGGCAACCCAGATTTTGATGGGATTCATTTTCAACATTTGTATTTCTATCGAGTCTGACGTCAACCGCTAACTTTGCCGATGCATATTCGACGTGACGTTAGATAAATTTCAATTTTATTTTGCTTTTTATAGTGTTCAAAATTGAACAGTAAACCATATGGATGATTTATTATTGCCTTCTCATTATTTATTTTAACACTTACTGTCGAAGAAGTCTTACATTGCATTTTCTTTTTAATTGTGGTCATGAGTAAAATAATGTAATATGATCTTTTTTCATTTATATATTTATTTGCTTTTAATCTTTCTAGTATTTCGTTAAGGAGAGCTATTCTTACATTTAAAAATTCATAACATGCGTTTAACGCCTTGTACCATTTCCCGCCAAAAATGTTTTGCTGGCTTGCTTTCTGTTTGATGCGAATTAATGTCAAAAATATAACTTGACTCTTTATCAAAATTCAAAATTCAGTAAAACTTTATTTTGATTATTTTTTACCTTTGCGTACAATTATACGAATGATTTCAAAATGAAGTTGTGTGAATTAGTTCATCTCGATTTTCATTTAAACCTTATTTCTTTAGTTTACATAGTTTTTTAATAACATATTATGATATAGGTAATTGTTGTCCCTTTTAAAAATCACTTAATATGTATTAAATTTCTTGTCATTGTAGTTATAACATAAAATAAAATAAAAAATCTCTCGTAACTTACACTATGAAGAATATTAACAGGATTGGTATTAAACAAATATCGAGACTTGTATATATGTATATATAAATTTCAATTCACTTAACCAAGCAGTCAAGCTAAATTCGGTCAAATAAAAAGTTGTATATGTAAAGAAGCTCGACAAACTTAGCTACTTTACTCTAAGTGATTACTTAATATTTGCTGTGCGACATGTCCATCATAAAATACATAAAGTTAATTGTTTCAGTAAAATGTTTACGTCGATTAGTAAATAAAATGTTTAGATTTAAAAATATAACATTATTTTTTTAATTCAAATTTACTTTTAAAAGCGAGGACGTTAATTAAAACGGTATTTCATAAATGTTTTTAATCGTAATCTGAAAATTGGCAAAGTGTCAACATGTTCAATAAAATTAAATATTAATATAATAAATTTTGCACTGTGGTATTGTAAACAGTTAGTGATTTATAAAAAGCTGATTCATAATTTGAAATCATTCTTTTTTATTATATAACAATAATTTTATTGTATGAAAGCTAAGTTCATTTTAAACTTACGTGTACATTTCATAGTGCACGATATAAAACATCTTAAGTATTATGGAGAGGTTTTATGCATTAGACGTAAGTATTAGCAGAAAGAGGCGATCTAAAGACATATGGATTTCGATCAACAGCACTCAAACTCATGCACGTATCCAATTAGTGAATGTGATATTAATTACATAGCAGTAATAATTTCAAGCAAAATTGTAATTTCAAAAACTCTTTACATGTTAGCTTATATCCGATATTTATCGAGAAGATTATCGTAATTCATCAATTTGTTTTTGAAAAGAATAATAAAATATTACAATCCATAATTACGTTTCAACTCGAAAAAGTCGTATTTGAGCATAACTAACTATTTAATTTGCTATTTGGATGCTCAATAGAAATTAAATTTTACACTGTTCAATACGGTATAACTTATTTAAAGTTTTTGTAACAGACGGCGATTGTACATCAAAATTTTTTTTTTGTGTTGGCTATTATGCATTTGTATTTGTTTGGTTGGCTATAAGTATCCATCTCTTATATTGGCTATGGTTATTTTTTGTAATATGGTATGTGTTAGCAAAACTAATTACAAGCGTCCATGTTTCTGATCTGAAAGCAATGTTGTTTTTACGCTAGTCAAGTTTTTTTTCGTATATCATCACGATTTGGAAACAAAAATATAAACTAATTTAGAAGAATAAACATACACTTTTATGTGTTAGTTCCAAGGTAAACGAAATGTTGAGTGTTGTTTGTTGTATATGACATACATTTTAGTCACAAACACTATTATGTGAGCGGCCATTACATAAGCAAGCATGATCGAGTCTCTCTTCAATTGTTTTTCTCTCAATCAACTAAGCGCTATGCAAAATAAACATCCGTAACAGTTGCAGCTACTAAAAACGTCTGGAGATGCCTCGAGCTTTAATTATAATAATAAAAAAAACACAGCGGGATTTAATTATCTGTTGTCGGGACAGAGAGTGATTGGATATATGTTATTCTGTGTACGCAGACGTCGTTTTGAATAACGAACATGTTTATTAATTAGTTATTATGCCAGTACTTTCATTATAAATAAAAGATAGATGTAGAAATTTTTGGGTCGACTCGTTGTTAGCTTTACTATAAAAAAACTATAGTTCTTTCACTATTGAGACAAATCTAAATAAATATATAATAATTTATTGATTTACCCTAAAATAATATTAATCAATGCTCGATACGAAATTAAAAAATGTCACGCTAAATCAGTCATTATCATTACAATGTCATAAAATTCGTCAAATCCAAAAAGTATGAATTCACGAAAATTCTGTAAAAATATATGTTTTTACTGATCAAAGGATTTAATTAAAGTAGTCGCTGAATTTTTTTATTGCTTATGAAAAATGTTTTCTACTAACATCTGTATATCCCGGTATTAAATTTGTTTGTCTTTCTTATAAGGTTAAATTCCAAGTGATATCACCAATTAACATTGCACATTTATTTCTAGGGCTTATTGGAATGATATGTGTCATTTGATGTCATAAAAAGAACAAATCGCGTTCAAAAATCGAAATGCGTAACGCGCAAGCGGCATGCATTTCCTTGTTCGTCCAGAAATAGTTCCAGTCGGTATCGCCGCATTCCACATTTGCCGGGCAACTGTTTGCTGTAACATTAGCGGTGGCATTTCCGAACGCGTTCTTGTGTCTTGTTGGGGATCGCGCGTCATCCTCATTTCTATCGCTTATGAAGCATATTAGCTATATCTATATTATTATTATAAGTGAAAGAAAAACTTTGCACATATTTTTAAGTTGCCTGCACAGGAGGGAGGAATTAGATATATTTAAATGTTATATAGATGAGATCTGTCAACGTCAAGCACAGAATATCAGTTATGATTAAAATTAACGTTATGTTTAAAATGAAAAGGGAATCCGTAAATCCGCATAAAATAATTGATTTGTAATATCAATAAAATGTATTGTATTTTTTTATTCTTTTTTAATCTGTCAAATTAATGTTTTTTTTTTATGAAATAACAAAATAGTGGTAAAGATTGCAAAAGTATTTGCCATATTATTATATATGTTACGTATTTAAACAAATTTTAGTTAAAATTTCTAAACAATTTTTATTCATATTGTTTACGTATATTTAGTCTGTATAACTATCAATACATAGGCAATCAAAGTTTAATTTCTACCGAATACAAGCGTAAGCGCTGCAACCAGCAACCTCGATTTTAATGAAACCGAATGAATGGCCATTTTTGTGAACCGGATCGTGTTTGAACCCGATATGGAAAGCAATGCTATCGCGCCATCGAATTGTTCATACAACGGTCGCTTTTGTCCATCGGGCAAATTAACAAACATCCATTTTGTTTCACCGCAGCACGGGCACTGATTCCCATATTCAACGAAATATGGTTCATATGGTCATTGTTATAAAGCCTGTATAATTGCGACAGAAATCAAAACACGTGTGAAGTGGCATAATAGACGGAAGCGAGCGGTCCTATTATTTTCAGTATTTATTTTTTTATTCTTCATGTTTTCTTTATAGGATAATAACAGCCGGATTTAATGTTATTATAGGCATTATTTACCAGTCCAATATTGGGCGTAGGAAATCATGGTAAATGACAAATTAGGAAAGATTATAAAATTGAATCATTATTGTGGTGTGTTTTTATACAGATAAAAGCGCACTTATAATTTTTGAGTGGTAGGCCTCCTGTTTGAGTTTATGGAGATAGTAGAAAGTGGTCGTAAGAAAAGATTGAATTACAATTATCGAGGATTAACATATTTATCTACAAAACGAATGAAAGTTTCTATAATTTTCTTTATCGGAAATATCTAAATATCTGAACTATAATTATTATGTATATGATGTATAATTTATGAAGAGATTAGTGTCCCAATCTGGGGTGAGAACTATTCCATACTATTCTAGTTTAACTAGAACAGAGATAGAGAGAAAGAACATGACTAGAAGTAGAATGTCCATACTATAAGAACCCTTTCTCTACCTTCGTAGCACAATGACTTATGTTTTGGTTTATACGACGGTTTATTATTAAAAAAAAGTTAAACGCGCTGCTCGTTATCATTTATTTTCATGATTAAAAAAACAGAACATTCGAAACTAATCATACAGTGTGAGTAATAAGGAAAGTTACGGATTGCGGCCCAGTTGAGTTCACAGGCGGCCTGTGAAATTATCCACACATGCGTGAATAAAACCCTTTGATGTGCCCGCCGAGCGTACGCGGACGTGGGACACGTCCGTTCCTTATTTGAACGGAGATTTTATATAGGGCACCGTTTATTGAAACTACGTAGATAACCTTATAGACCTGCTGCTGATAGAATTTTGTATACGGTCCATGAATTAGTAGTTCTTAGTTCCTATTAAGTATCCAGCTGTTGATTTTTCTTCACAACACTAATCATAATTTAAATCACTAATTTAATGACATAAATTATGATTAGATAGCAAAAATGGAAAAAAAAATAACTATTATAAACATGATACATACTAGATATAAGGAGAATGGAATGATTGTGATAACCAAGGAAATGTTATACAAGAAAAGAGCAGAAAATACAAGAATCAGTGAATAGTCCGTAAGATAAGCGGCAATTATATAAAAGACAAAAAATTTATCAATTAGTGAATAATGATAAGCTAAGAAATTGAATTAGAAAAATAAAAAGAAATAGGAATTAAATAAATTAATAAAGAAATAAATACACAAGTCAGTAAAACAGTTCCCTGTACAATAACATCGAGGGTGGAATATAAAAGAAAATTAAGTTTAGACTAAAGCTCTTTATTGTACGCGTTGCGCACATTACCTTTGGCAATGGAGTGTTATGAGTAATTCCCATCATCGGTCTAAATTTGTATATCGTTGTTGTTTTTCTAATATTACAACATTTTACATCGAATTGAACGATGCTTTATAGTGTATTTCAAAAATAAATCAAGCGAATGCTTCAACCTAATTGTTCGCAATAGAACCGTATCTGTACGTTATCGTTTGTGGGTTAATTGAATAAACAATTTTATTGTTGATACCACGCGAACTGGTAATAAATTCTTAACTTCATTGCTATTGTACACACCTATGGGTTCGTTTAGGCAATGTCTCACTTAAACTGTTCGATATTGATATATTAATCTTTTGTGTACATAAGAAAAAATCGAGTTGTCGTTCCACATTTAAAAAGGTGTCATTTTAACGTATCGACTTTTTTTTATATGAATAGCAGGCAAACGAGCGTGCGACTCACCTGAATACTAAGTTTATTAAAAAATTCACTATGCTTACATGTGTCCGAATTTTCATTTCTATTTCATTCCTTATATTTCCTTTTTAGAAAAAAAATATGGGCAACTTAACTTTATATTATTTAACAGGAATTATAAGGGTTCATTAATGTATCAAAATAGCCATGGGTTCGATATTTAAACCAAAGAAATGTTCATCTATCCAGTATTCAAACTGGATTGCTTTCGTGGCACAGAGGTTTACCCATTTGCCTTGTAAGATGGAGGTACTGGATTCGATTCCCGGGCTACCTGGCTATCTACCACTCTAAATGACAATCCGCCGCTATAGCAGCATTGCAGTGTTCCGGTGGTCACATATGTCAGAATCAGATGTATTTTGGGCGAACACGCTTCACCATATAAGGCCTCATTGTCTCTTAGCATCCCTTATAACCTTTAAAAAATATGCTTATTTCTTTATCTAGAAAAATAAAGAACACTTATAAGAGTATTCATAAATGTCAACAACATATACTTTTAAAAACTTTTTTAGCAAAACAGGAAATTTGTATTAAATTAGGTATCTCTAAATATAATAATCATTAGGCAAAAGCGTTTATAGGAAAATGTGAATGTAAAAAGATCTCGTCATTAGTCTCCATGGATCTTTGCCAACGTTTTGATAGCATTTAAAATATATAATTTGTCAAATATAATGAAGACTATTTATGGTTTAATCTTGATAACACATTAAATAGAAATGAGCGTTTTCGATGAATTCGAAAACGTTATTTAATTTTAAGATATATATAATCTTTAAACAATAAATATCCATTTCATTTTAAGCATCTGGCAGATAATCCGCGACGTAGTCTGTGAATCTGCCTACTTAACAATTCATTTCATTACGGATAAAATCGTACAATAGGTACGCTGATTCAATATGCATTTGGTGTATCCGATCGTTCCCCTTCCCCGCTGTCTCCCCTTCTCATTGTTTACCACATAAATCTATGAGTCAGTGAAATGGCAATGGTATGCGGGCCCGGTTTAAAGTGCCGCCAGATGAACATTGCAATTTACTTTTTTTTTTAATTTTGCTCTTTCTATTTGCAACATTTTGTTTTGTTGCTGTTTAGCTTAGTTCAATAGTTGATTATGTTTGTCGCAAATCAATGTATCGATTAGCACAGCATTAGCGTTGGCTTAGTGCTCATTTAATGTTAAACCCACATACAATTTAATACGCTTGAAATTTTTTATTTGTTTAGAATTTTTTTTTTATTAATTACTGTAACGATTGCTTTCTCTTTTTTATTTTCAATATAATACAGTTAGACAAATCATTTTATCGCCTCGTGTTCTAAAGCACATTCTTTCGTATTGGAATTCTTCTAAGCGAACATAAGTAAAGGACTTAGGAAATCAAATATAAAGTATGAGAAGTAAAAACATGAAAGTTTCAGAATTTTTGATTCAACGTCGTCATAATACAGATATAAGGCTGCGTGTATATTTAAGAGAACACTTATTCACAGTTTTGTAAACAGGATATAAATTAAAAACAATTTATAAAATATTTATTTACTTCTTTTAAAACTAAACTAAATAACCGATATAAAGATCGAAAGTATCTGATATTATTGTGTAACATCGAGAAGTAACATGAAAATAAAATAAACAACATTTTATTCGTGCAGCAGAGCAGTAAATAGTGAAATTTTTTCTATTTGTAAGCTCGTTGTTAAATTCAGCAAAGATACCAAAGGTAGACTAGAAAAAAAGGTTCGAATGCGAACAAAGATGCGGGGAAAAACTATAAACATTATTCAACGCCAAATAAACCTGACGTATACTCAGAAAACACTAGTTAATTTTCATAATTTAAAGTCCATTTTACCTGGCATCTCGTACTTTTAATTTAATTTGGAGTGCGGGGAAAACCACTCAAAAAATCGGATATCAGTCTCGTTAAATATAAAAAAAAAACTTTTTCATCTCTCCAGTGCAATTTCGTTTCAAATATCATATCTCAAAGCTATAAAGTTTTTATTTTAAATAGCGTCCAATGTTTTCTCTATTGCTGTGACGAAGTCAAATCTTTGTTTAACGAGTTTTTCATTTATATTTTTCCATTTAAACACTACGGAATGGTTCTACCATAATATTTAGACTTACTACTTATAGTTATTAACAGACTGTATGAAGATGTAGTCTTTATTATATGCAGTAATCTGTTGAATCGAACGTATGGATGAACGTATGAATGTATTTACAACTTTGCCATCAGGCAGCAGCCATATAAATTAAAAAAAAAATAACGACCAAATATTTGTAAAATACACTAAAATGAAAATTAAATCGTGTTTATTATCGTAATATACTTTATATAAATAACCTCTTAACATGTTCTATGCCTTGTATATCATTTATGGTACACGCTAAGCTTAACTACCACGCCACACGGTACACGTCGACGTTTCCATTTAAAGCGCTAAAAGCAATAATCTAATGATAAATTTGATCCTATAAAATATATTTCACCAATACCAATTCTATACACCAATCTTTACACAAAACATTGACTGGCTTCTACGGCATTTGGATAAAAACGGCTTGGCAGGGAACGTGTTAAAAGTAACAAAACTATTTGTGTCTATCTTTGATCGTAATATTTTACCAATGACGGATATAGCTGTCATAAACACTTCACTGCTTAAAACAATGCACTCCAATAAATTTCTTCAGTGTCGATAGAAAGTTATGATGTAAAAACAATTTTTACTAAAACAATGTTTTGTTTTGTCAAGATATCTGTTAAACACTTGAAGACCATATTTGTTATATTACGGTGTGAGTAACGTTTGTAATTTCGAAGGTTAAATTTCAGCTGCTAATATGTAAATAGTGACGGTAACGTGATCATTCTCCGCGCTAGTAAAATAATCTTTGTTTTTCTTCTAAAAGTGATAAGTGCTTTGTCATATTGTATAGGCAAATTTTGGTAAGCAACTACTCTTTGATACAGGTTGTAGCAGTATATCACCTAAGAAATAACGTTTCCATTCTTTATTGTTATGAAAGGTATCTTTATATTTGAAGATCACTCTAGATGTATAAGTATTATATTATTATACAAGTTAAAATCAATGCACATAACCTTTTATTTGACTTCGTGATACGACAGAACGTCTACTTTTCATATAAATTTAAAGTAATTATGGGTCTTTCTTCTTTTTTCATTTTAATGACGCCATTGTGTCATATTAGGTCTTTTCCAACATCTCTCCACTTTATTTCTCAATGGTATTTTATTATATTTCTTCATTCTCTTTTCAGATCTTTTGTCACTATATACGAGTATATATAGATATAACTTTTGAATTAGATATTTATTGCCGAAAAACTATTTGATTGTTATCACAGCGCATATTCCTGTCGTCAGTTATTACGGTAATTATTACTGTATTTTGAAATGCAGGGGACGCGTTGGTTATTATAGTTACTAGGTTATCGAGACATACGAGACTGATTTAGTGATTAGTGCAATGAGGTGTATAAGCATCCTAATCTTGAATATTTTTGTAAACGAAGGTTTAGTTATCAAAATTTACTAGACGCAAGTGAATCATTATAAAGAATGAAGTAAAAGGTTCCCCTATAAAATACGTGTAAATAAAATAAAGAGCAATTTCAATCCAGTTAACCTTGGCTAACCGTCTTCTAAATTGTGTAGTTTTATACAGAAACATTGGAAACTGTAACAAGGATATCGGCTTTAGGTTCTCGCGCTACGATCAACGTAAAGGCATCTGATTTTAAAAATATATTTTCCCGGTGACTTTTTTTTATAAAATCACAATAGTACGGCTTTCCGTAGATTGCTTGCCAAGTAACACTGAAGTCGTAGATTTTCAGGGCTAGTAATGGAGTTTGGGTAACACCCTCAATTGTTATCTTCCGCCTTAATGTCATGCTGTGTTCCGACAGTCATAGATATGAGAGTCGGAGTATTCTGGCCGAGCTCACTTCGCCATCTACAATCACAAATATCACGTGAATTAGAAATCAACTGTTATTTCCTGTAATATATTCGTCTAAGGTTGTCTAGAAGAGACTGTTTTTAGCAGTAAGACCGCCTTTTGCACTACTAATGTATTTTTTTACATCGCTTTATTTGTAACTTTTACTTGATTTTTATTCTGATTTCTATGATGTGTATTATTTTGTTTTTGTTAAGCAATAAAGATTATTCTATTCTATTTGTTCAATGTACGATAAGTGATAAATATACATAATAGAACCAAAGTGCACTGCAAAATAACAAAGCTAAGGTATAATGGGCGGATACGATCCTGATAAATGAAAATTGTCATATTTCGTAATTGCAGTATACTCTTATTAACAGAAATTTCTGATCTAAAAAGATCTCATAGAAATAAATCACTTGGCAACACTTGCCTTGTTACAGTCATTTGAATTTAAACAATGAAACTCTTTTAACCCGTAGCATAATCTAATCAAAAATTATGACCGAGATGATGCTTCAAGTAACGTAAAATGGTATAGGCAGGAACTTGCATTTAAAAATAAATGAAAAGGAAACATTTCATTTAGAAAACATCTGGGCCCACGAGTGAGGCAATTCGAGTGCGAATTACAAGGTGCTTTTATGCATTGTAAAGCAATCTGGCTTCAAGGCAAACCCTACTTAACTGTGTAAATGTCAATTTGGTGACGCAATACAAAGTATATATGACCTCTAGCTAACAAATACACCAATATACATACAATACTTCTATTATATTCGTAACTGACAGACATAGTGCAGTTAAGAAATCTATAACGTTCAGTTGACTTTAGAAAAAAGACATTTAGAATATTTAATTTTTGTAAATTTAATATTTTTTTTACCCGCTTGCCTTTTAACACGGAGGTCCCGAGTTCGGTTACCGAGAGTGGTCTGGATGGTGGTAAAACTTTTCGCACCCGCCTGGCTATCTACCACCCTCAATGTCAATCTGCTACTATAACAGCATTGTTGTGTTCCGGCAGTCATATATGTGAGAGCCAGAGGTATTCTGAGCGAACACGCTTCACCATCTACGGCCTCATTGTCACTTAACATCAGGTGAAGTCGAGGCGCAGTGTTAGCTCATAACCGATAAAAATAAATTTCATGCGTTATTGTTTTTTGCGTTCTTTCGTCAAAATGACTTGTCCCATTTATATACAGCCTCGTTTTTAATCATCAGTATAATAATAAATATTATACCTTCCAATTCGATAAAGTTCCAACAAATTCCTTCATTGTCAATTTGTTTTATATAATTGAAAAGTGGAATAAAAAAAATTAAAAAGTTTTAATATGTGGCATAATTTAATTATTAAAGGGAACATTTAACACTAAAGTCACTAGTCGTTTCCATCCATCAGATAAAATTAGATATAACGCCGTGGTCTATTCTAAAAACGTCAGGTGACAAAAATAAAACTGTTTCACTTTCATTTGGCTTTGAATGTCTAACGCGCGATGAGTTGCATTCTGTGTGGCAATGCCCTCAACAGTTTAGGTTTTCTTTCGGCGCATTCGTAATTGGTGTAAACAAATGCACATCCAGATATCGCATAGAAACATAAAATTAATGATTTTCTATCTCTCAATTTACGTTTAATTTAAATCATATTTATTACTTACTAAACTATTTAACTAAATCTATTATAATTATAAACTTACTTGAATAAAATAGATGTTATTTTAATACTCGCTATTATGAGAAATGTTAAGTCTTTTTGTTATCATGAGATTCGAAGACATCAGATTAAGCCAAAATTTTTAGCTACAGAGTCCATATGTCCAAACTAAATTTTACAGTAATGTTTCCACAAAACATAGCGGCAATAATAGAAGTTATATTATTTCGTTTTTAGATGGCCCTTTTGTCGTAACATACTTTAATATCTATTAATCCCTACGAGTAATAAAGGCGTTAGAACTCATACTGGTGAATTCGTAATTCAATGCTTTTTTTTTTGGTCGGAATTACGGGAACGCTATGTATCGGACATGTAGTAGACATGTGCGATGCCCTCGAGGGTAAATGAGTGGTTCAAAAATTTTTAAATTTCATTATTCTGCGTCTGTTGCGTGTGAAACTCGAGCGCGCGCACGTGCGTCGACGGACCCAAATTATTTATATTATGGCTGCGGCCGATCTGCGGTTTCCGGCGCAGAGAGTCGATTCTTCCCGTTAACTGTTATTTTAATACCACCATTGTACCGTATAAAAAATGATCGATTGTTTTTTTTTTAGTCTATCAATTACTTTTTACTCTAGTAACTGTAGTCTGTATTATTTGTCGGGGTTGTTATAGTAATAAGAAAAAGTGTATGGAAACAATATTCTTCCCAATCTAAAAGTTTAATTACATTAATTATAGTGATTCTTTCTATAGTAAAAATTGGAACATAAATTGTTACTTCCCAATCTGTAATTCACGTTTCGCAGATAAAAACAATCCATATTTAGAAGTAAACAAAATTTCTTTTTCTTATTTAATATGCTCGAGATATATTCTATACATAAATAGTAACCTTCCAGAAGTCTTTATATGCTAAATTCTACTTACCTTACAATGTGTTTTAAATAAAATACTAAGTTCATCATTAACGTTTCATTACTTAGTTATAAAAATATATATATATTTGTCACAAAACATACACATCCATTCCTCCTTTATTTTACTTTTAAAGTTGCCTATGTATCTGATGATGAAACTGAAACCTGCGTGTTATTTAGTTATTCTAGGAAACACTGAGACGGTCTTATCTGCCGATATGAATGCAGTTCTTAGTACTTTAATATCGCAAATGAAGCAGCCTTCGAGACTTAACAACCTCGGCGTGAGTTTGTGAGATCATCACATTAATTGCACCATTGCAATACACGTACGTCAGTACTACGCAATAGCCTATTAACTGATGATTACGTTTCTGTTATGAATAAAACTATTTAGCGTATGTTTACCTAACTCAGTGTTTACCAAGGTGAGGCGTTTGCCCCACATGGGGGCAATTATATCATTTAGGTATGTAGGGGTGGGGGGACAATTTTTTCCTTTAATTTTTTTTGGGTAACATTGAATAAAAATTGCATCGGTCTAGGGGACAACTCAAAGTGGGACATGAGCCTCAAAAGTGAGACATGAGACCGAATAGGTTGAGAAACACTGATCTAACTATATATAGATATTAACACTACATTTACCGACACATTTTTATTTTTATGTTTTCTTTTCGTATCTGTATAAGTTTTGTGCATTATTGCATTCATATTTTTCCTGTTTCGCAACAAAATATATAGAACAATGTGAGGCGGTATAAAAACATAAACTTATAAAACGCAAATCAGTATATATAACTTCTTATAGAGGGTCGTTCAGTCAAAATGACTGGTCCGGTCGAGTGGGGATTAACCGCATCGTTATTCGGAGGTCCCTAGTTTGTTATTAATGTGCCAAATATGTAGTTGAGCTTGAAGGTGATAAGGTTCTTTCAAACTCGCCAGACCAGCTGTTGTCAGTCTGCAGGTTTACCGCGTCGCTTTATACCAACATTCATACATATCATATATATAATCATACATATAATCATTCACATGCGCACAAATTGCCACGTAAAAATATAGGCGTGAAAAATTTGGTAATTTTTTTTTAATATTATAGATATTCGTACTTAACCACAATCTCACCTGGTGTTGACGATGTAGTTTTAGGTGGTAAGGCGCACAAACCTAGAAATAGCCTATTCACTCTACTCTTGAAGACACCCACGTTGTATTCGGACGGTAACTCTGACGCCAGCAAGTTGTTCCGTTCCTTTGCTGTACGCTTTATAAACGAAGAAGCAAAACGCTTCGTCCGAATGCGTGGAATGTCCATAACAAATAAATGGTAACACTCCGTGCCTCAGTTTTTAGCAAATTCGTAACTTAATCTGTTATAATTTGCAGAGTGCAATATATTTTTTTATTTAAGCACATTTGTTCTATGATTATCCAGTATCTTATTTAAAAAAGACTTATTGAAATGTTAACATTTTAACCTATTTTTTATGACAATAAGCAGTGCTGAAAACTAAAATGTTGACAAATATCACCGACCTACATTATGTGAAAGCTCTCGGTATCATTTTTCTCGTAGCTCTACTAGACTATTCTTAAATCCTTAAGCCGCGCCTGGCGGAAGCGTCCATTTTATGACGTCATCTGTCATCTCCACCGACTGCTTGTCACTGGGAATGTGTTGAGAGCGTCGTAAAATGGATTAGAGAAACGGACATTTAAGAGCGATCTAAAACCGTTAATTTATTACTCTAGTAGTATACTATACTACTATAGTATACTAATATATATACTATAGTATGCTATAGTATATATACTAGTATAATATACTACTATAGTAGTAACGGTATGAACGTTTGTAAACATAGTAATTGTTTGCGAATTAAATATATCTGTCGTAGGTAAAATACAACGATTCATGAAAAAAATAGAATTTTTAACCATTTTAATACCATTAATAGGTTATAAAAATGATTTTATGATAAGTTACACGATTAATTTTAATTGTAGTAAATTGTACAATCGGTAGTATTTTTTTTTATTTACATGATAAAAATGAAAAAATATTAATTACAGTTCTCAAGTATTACTCATGTTCAACAAGACGTTAAAGGCGGCATATACGATCATTCAAAATCGTATCTTCCATCATTTTGTGAACAGTGTTAACTTTTAAAATTATAGCTAAAGATGTGTTATAATTCGTTTATAGGATCCATGATTTATACGAAATTTTTCCTCATTACTTTTGTTTATACGAAATATTAACTTTTGGTAAAATATATTTATCGTTCCACAGCAAAAAAAAATCACAGACAGTAACGTGTTAAATACTAAGCACGTTGTTAAAATTATAAACGCATCTACATTTTTAATCGTGTTCGAGGTAAATTATCTTTTATAGTTATAAAACCGTATAAATACGTTCTAAAAATAATACGAGACCTACGCAAATTCTCAAGTATCGATACCTAGCCCTAAAACGGCGAGTATATCTCACAAACAGTTTATATCGCTTTAGCAGGCGCCTACGGACTGCATAATAATAAACACCTACCTACCGACTCGAATCACCCACAATTATTCTAACCACGCGCCATGCTTATCGAGGAATTTTCCTTTATAACATTTTCAATTTTTCATTCCAATTGTTAACTTACTCACGTTTTCTCAATAGCAAAATACGATTGTCGGGCTGTGACACTTTTGCCGCGAAGATTATAGGTATCGGCTATAAAAAAAAATTGTTTGAAACTTTTACCAATCAAATTCACAACAGTTTCGCATCTAATTAATTTTTTATTCATATATTTATTACAATAGCATTCAGAAAAGTCAAAAACCTCGAAATTGCTTAAATTAATTGTAAATAATGCATTCAAATACGGTTGAGGTTATTATAAAGCGAGATCAAATTCTTTAATACGTGTTATTTGAACACAGGTTATTGTAACCTAATACTTACGTATATATTTAAATGTGGTCACCCTACTTGCAACTACCATTCGAGAGGTTCGCGAACATTCTTGTCGATTTTGTAAACAGCGAACCATATGTTCAAAACTAATGTTAGAAAGAGGCAAATGCATTAGGAAAATACAATGTATAATTACAGTTATACATTACTTTGTACTTTATATGTTACTTATTTTCTTATTAGCAGGAATCCATTATTGCGATTTGACAAAATCTCTATTTAGTTTCGTATCATATGAAAGCATGACACTTTGTACAATAAATAATAAAAAATGGAAAGAGCGGTGGAAATATGGGAGTAGAATATCCAGTTAATAATATATTGGACAAGGCCACCCACAAGTTGGACCGACAATCTGGTGAATGTCGCGTGGAGCTGCCAGAGCGGGCAGCACAGGACCGATCGGTGTGGAGATCCTTGGGGTTGGCCTATGTCAGTAATGGGCATCTACCGGCTGATGACGATGATTATATTGGACTGATGATCAAATGGATTTACATATTATAATCATATAGTTTAGATGAGTTATGTGTCTCTGTGGAGCAGTAGTTTATCGGTAAACGCACGTTTATTTTAAAAAATAGGGGGTATGTGTGTCATGTCAGAGCACACGAACAAAAGCATAAACAGTTGCCGTAGTTTAAATCGGCTAGGAAGATATCATCATCATCATGAATTTACCGCCTGTATTGTACCACAAAAACCCAGGCTCATAACTGATAAGTTCAAAATAGAACACGTCGTCACTGCTCGCCCGTTTAACGCTAATAGGGGGATTAGACGACACAACCAATGCTAACCGTACCATACACAATTTTTATATATTAACTTAAAATTGCTTATACATATACAACAAATACATGTGCAACATGATTAATTGGTTGGTTGATGATGGTCGGCTTGTTTATATTTACTCCATTTTTAATAACAAAAAAATAATTACCCATTTTAAGCGGCATGAAATGTGTTTTATCATTTCATAAACTGAGTAAGTACAAAGTTCACCATTGGCAAAAGTAAAAGTAATTTAATAACACAGTTACTCCGTAATAAAATATTATATTAGAGAAAATGTCGCGATAAATTTTAAAAAATCTAATAGCAGTTTCAATCTTATTAACTTCACTGCAATAGAGTCAAATCACAATTACCTTTTTTATGTTAACTGATCAAGAGAAAGTCACTTGTAATCATTCGGAACGGGTAATAGAGGCTTCATGTTATTACAGTTGTAATTATCTAGTTGATTTCACAAAGTCGTTACAATATAATGCGATAAGGAAAAAAGCGTGACCTCTTTTAGGCAAATTACAAAATTATAATTGTTTGTTTGTATATTTCAAAAGAAATTTTCATACACAATTTTATTCAGTCTAAATTAATAAGACGACATCAAACGCATTTGATATGATTGATGCGATAACAAAAATGACAGCTTTTTAGAATAGCGACACCTGTTGGTGAAAACAACAAACTGTTTTAGCGTAAGGTGGAAATAGGTATTCAAATAGTTTTGTTTATTTTATGGATAATGATTCTTTATCCAATTGCGCAGTCGCATCGTGCCCGGGAATTAACGCGAATTGTTTCTTGTCTCTTTCACTGTTATATGAAACAATACAAAGATACTTCTATTTGTACTTATTTGTAGTATTTAATCAAAATATTATCCGTCTTACTATCGGTTTGTTAGAGTAATTAGTATTATGATACTCATTACCGTGTTTCGGTTTATAGGCTGAAGTAGTGTTATTTCTGTCTTAATAAGACTTTTTCATTCTTACAGCTAACATTATTATTCGATTTCATATCATACAGATGCTTAATTCATTATAGGCTAGTGAAAAAAAACAACATGCTAAGGGCAATGATTTTCCGATCATCTTGACACTTTATTAGTAAATGGGATACAAAATGAAATAGTTTTTTCATACCATGTATTTACACAAAGCGCTTGTTACTCTCACATCGAAGTAGGAAGCAGACTATTAGATCTCATTATACCACGTGTATTTTACCACATTTATCACCACTGGATAGCGTAGTCTTGATAAATGACGGTAGACAGGAAACGAGTTGGAATTACGCGAACTGCATATTACCTTCAATTTTCATTATAAAACCTAGGTAAATTTAATTTCCGGTTATAATTATGTCATTACAAAGTTTTCTTATTAGATAGTCAATTTCTTTTTCTATCTATTGTTAAATATTATCCCGACTAATTATATCTGATTTTTGTCATTATATATATTCAATGCTTGATTTTGTAGTTATGAGGGAGTGATATCAATTATTACATTTTCATTCACAACACTGACCGAATTGAAATAGGCATTGGTTGCGAAAATATAACAATAAGTGTAGAAAATTTGTATGAAGTAATGTTTTTCAACTTAAAGACGTATCTTCATAGCTTTAAAATTGTATGTGTGTATGGGTACATTCTGAAATCAACGCAAGTTAAATTATAGCTATAGTTTTAATCGGATGTAATGTCGCTATTATTAAAAATATTTAGGATAGTATAAGCTGCTTTTCAAACTAAAACGCAGTAAATTCTTTTGTGTAATAAATTTAATTAATTTCTTGTTTCAGGTAAGCTTCATGCAGAACCTCCACAGAGACCTTATCGTAGTGGCCACAAGTATTTTAAAATTCGAACGCGCTTAACAGTGTTGCCTGTCGAACGATAAATTGAATTAACGCGGGGCCGCCGCTGAGTGCTCTTTAATTTGATTTGCAGCTTTGCATTTATAGCGCTATATCTGTCTAGGTGTAGGTTCTTTTAATGGGCGCGATGGACGCTTTCATTCTATTTGGTTATTTATAGCATAAATATCGTACATCATATATATATCCAGTGACGTACTTTTTATTTCATTATATGCGATGTACTTTTGATATTAACAGAAGTTTTTAAATAAATCGACTAAAATATTCCGTTATTAATTACAGTAAACTACAAACGAAATTATCGACACAAAGTTACAAAACGTTCGTAACGTTCGATTTGTATAGAGATTTATTTATTGTATGTATCGGTTTATACAAATATATGAAAAAAAAAAACAATAATGGACAGCCTAAAACATGAATAGGTTATAACATGACGTTTAACATTGAGGATAGTCTCAGGAGGCTGTGGTATAAAACCATCTGTACTGAAAAGAGGGTTACCAAGCGACAACGTCTCTGTAAATTCTCTCCTACCGGTTTCATTCATACCAGGCGAGCATAAACCATTCAGTAGTGTTCATTTTGCAAAGCTTTCATCCAAAGGCGCCTAGTTGAAAGGACTCGCTTCCAATCTCCCTTCACACGTACCAACTGTGGAGCGAAAATTAATTTCATGTTAGTTTACTATTGGAATGTACATTTTACTTCTACTTATTCTACACAAAGTATCCAATATTACTAAACTAAATAAATCAATAATTAAAAAATCAGTCCTGACTGATTCACTGACTTGACTATATATCAACACAGCCTAAATCCCTGGTCCTAAAGACATGAAACATGAAGGCTAAGGGAGTGCGTAGAGGCCAGGGGGTGGTTGAAATTTCAATTAAACTATTCTCTGTTTATAGTCTCGTAAATTGTTACACATACTGGAGGGAGATTTATTTTAACTTTAATTTAAAAATAAAATACCCAAGACCAGAGACTAAATATTGACATCGATTAATATTTATCTTTATAATTATTTTATTTAAAAAAATTAACTAGAGATGTTCTTATTCGCCCAACGGCAGATCATTCCATATTGTACAAGTTATACAACAGTTCCTGTTTGTACAACTTCTGTAATATATTAAGCACGATTTTGAATATTTAGGTTAACGTGACATTTGTTGACATAATTTACTAATTAGGTACAATTTTACTTTTAAAAAGTCAAAAAATTAAGTAAATGGATTACGAAACATGATAGCTTCTTGGAACTAGATAACCTAGTCAATTTTTAATTTCTATCATTTAAACTTGATCATATCTAACTCTCACTAACTCGATCATAAGCGTATGGGATCGTTTATTTATTAGTACAGGCGATATAATCCACAACACAATCGTACACCACTAACGTTTTATAAATACGTTTATTCAATATCTATCAAACTGATAGATTCGTCCGAATTCTTTCCACCATAAAGCTATCAGTCATCGTTAACAGGGGGGACTATCACGCAGACAGCTCCTCTATGCCCGTAAACGGTCAATTTAATCCAATTTAGCCATGCGCCCGGACGGCACCCACTTTATCTAGATTGTAGAGACGACAGGAAACGGTATAGATTAGTCGAGTTTTATAAAGAGGCGACAAATATCGCGGCGAACGTTAGTCATATCGATTTGATGATAGAACCGCCATTTTGCTCGCATAGACAATATAAATGACTAGAAAATATTTTAAAAGACTTTTTCATGGGCAAGGAGATAACACTTGACGTTAATTTCGAATTATGTTAAGTGATGCCATAGATGATGTAGCGTGCATACCAATAACGCTAGCTTCTACGTGTATGGAGGCTGGAATACAACAATGTTGTTATGACGGCAGATTGGTACTGGGGGTGGTAGGTAGCCAGGCAGGTATGGACAAACCTCCCACATTCCAGACTCCACATCTCATGTGGCACGGGAATCAAACCCGGTACCTCCGTGTTACCAAACAAATGGTAAATCGACTAAGCAGTAAGTTCCTGTTACATAAGATTTTTTCATCTATAACAATGTGAATATAATTAAAAACAAAAATCCTATTTACCCGCTCGATTTATATGGAAAAGGTGTCTGATCACTTTTTTAAAAGGTTATGCCTCATATATTAAACATTCTCTGTCTCTATCGATTAAAAATCTTAGTACAAAAATAGCAAAATTATTTTATAAACAATTCTCATTACACTGCTACAAACGGGGAAAATGTGATATTCTAATGAATGCATACATTACGGTTAATTTATTTGAAAATTGCATGTGATAAAAGTAACTTGGGTTTATAACGTCACATGGTTCGTGAGCCCTCGCCGGTAGTCTGGTACCGTTGCAGATATGTACGGATAAGTTAAATTAAGCTAGCTTCAAACAGTTTTATTACGCCTGAATTTGACTAAAAACGATACTGTAATACTTATATTTCAAACGTAATCGTTTCTAACAGTAAACGATGTCATTGGAACAGTATTTTCTAGTGATGTGAATTTTACGTTTTATTTAAGCTGGATTTTATACATCTAACTGGCAGGTAAAAGTGTAAAATTAACAAAAACTCACTTATTAGATGTCAGAGATTTATTGAATTTTCCATTTTCCACGTTTTTTTTTTTGCTCTAGTTCAGATTGTTTATATAATTATAATTTATAAATTAATCAATGTGATTTCATAACAATAACAGGACTCACGAAATTAGGTGTCGAAGATCGTTAAAATTAAGTCAAAAATATTTCGGTTCAGTTTTGAAACTTGGAACATTTTATATTCCATTTGGCCAAGATCCACGAGAGTTGCAGTAAAATTCCCAAATTACTACGAACCGAACCCAGTCGAGGAGAGGTATTGCGTAAATGAATGAATCTAAAAGTGCATCGGTACGAGAATTGGGTGGACGCCAGCGGATTCGGGCTCGTAAAGTGAAATTTCCGAAATAGACCGATTAATAACAAACGGGCGAATAAAATATCATAAAATGTTCGATGTTTACTGTTGATTAACTGGACCCATTCGAGACTGGACGCACACCGCATATGCAAAAACAATATAAAGGAATCAGTGGCATGGCTATAGATGGCATGCATATAGAAATATCAACGTATGAAGTAATTTTTATCTTTTTATAACTTATTGGTCGTGTCAAGATTTTGAACTACATACAGATGATTAATTTTGGAGTGTTTTATGGAAAGATCATTATATGATCTCGAATAGGTTAACACTGACGGCCTGTTTACATAGCGGTAATTGTCCTATTATTGTTTGAATCGTATTTAATATTCTCTTAATACGCAAATATTTGCTTGTGTTAGAAATTTTGCGTGGTTTTCACATCTGTATTTAATTATTTTTTTGGATCTTACTATGGCCCTTCGACGGATTCGCAAAGATAATATTTTTGCTTTTATTACTTGATAGTGTTTTATAATGAAGATGATGCATATAGATAAGTAAAGACTTGGATGGACATAATTTAAATGATGACAAGTCTCATTTGCTGTAAATTTTGTTGACTGGTTTGAAGTTCATTGTACCTAGTGAAATTACACACGCAAAGAGAAATACCATATTATACTTATTATCAGTGCCACAATTGTATGCATCCGTCCGCCTTCCACACGATTCATTTACTTACTCTCAAAAAAAAATAACTAAGGTAACATAGTAAAAATATTTTTTAAAACTACTTAATTTTTTTTTTCTATTTTTTGACTGATTAATGGTAGAATAATCTATTACAATATATTTTTTTATATTCGATTCGATATTTTCGCTTTTGGGCTTTTTGACGACTTACAGCTTCATTACAACATAGAATGATTATCGGCTGATATCCCAAGCGGCTCAAGTAGCTGTTACTTCATACAGCCGCTGCAATCTACCGCAAGACATTGTATACGTCTTGCGTGGTAATGTCATTGTGTAATACGCGAACACCCTTCATCACAGTGAACGGTGTTAGAGTGAACACGACGTCTTTGATAAGTTTCGTACGTCACGCGTGAATGACGCATTCATTGCACCACCGTCGTGTCCTTTATTTCCGTGGGAAAGTGTAACTCGTCGCCCAATTATCCCGCACAATTACCGGTTTATAACACTAGCTATCTCTTTCTACATCTTCCTAGGTTTTTCCCGTTCATAATGATCGGTAGATGTGCTTATGTTAACTTATAATAAACACGTTTGACGAAAAAAATGAAACGACACTTTATTTTACAGAATTTCATTATTAATATCTTTTCGTACAATAGTTTATTATTAAATCTTCTAACGTGTAGAACTCTCTTGTGTTTTTATAGAAGTATACAAAAAGATTTATTGAGATAAAAATTATAAAAAATTTTCAACTGTGTAACTTTTAAATAATTTTTATACAATGTCATTTGAACACGACTATAACCGTACTGTAAATACCTTAAGTACCCGGAATGCATTCTTATAATTCTCGAAATTATATAGAACGGTATTTGTCTGACTCCGCTAATTGGATTGTTATCAAGTACAAGTCGCCAATGACCCACTCAAGTCGTGCATTCAAATACGCGATTGGATCGTCACGAAAATTTTACAAGTACTTAAAGTTTGTGCAATGACTGATTTAAAAATGCTAGATCATCTTAATGTCAAGGCGATAGCATCAAAAATCGTGCGGGAATTTAATTTCTATTAATCTATTGTAGCGTTGTTACCATAACATATTTTTATATGTAAGAAAAAACAAAAAAGAAAGTCAAGGTTAATTATATTATATTAAAAATTTTATGCTATTCTGTGACACTTTTAGAGGAAAATAGCAAACATTCCGACGCATGTTTTAAGAGTAATATTCTACCAGGCGCTTTGATTACGGTTATGTGCGTTGAACATAATACTATAATAATTTTGAAGCAAGAATTCAATAGATAATACCTTTATACACATAAAGCTAATATTTTGAAATTATTTAGCATCGAATGAAAACACTTCTATATGGCTATTTTCTAACTAATAATACCAAACACTTTTTGAAAGGTTTGAACAAAAAACGTTAGGAACATTAAAATGACACTTTTTGTATAAAAAGACGAGCAACAGTTAACTATAACAGTAAATGAAACTTAAATAGAGTGAAAACCAAAAACCTCTTCCGTTAGTCCGACGAGCGCTTTTGTTAATTTTTTTTTAATGTATTTATTCATAGTCATCCGAAACGTCCGGAAATGTAAACATTACTACTTCTTAACCACTCATCGAACAGAGGGGTGCTAAGGTATAATTTAGGGTAATTTGATACTGTATATATGGATGCTGTGGCTATCTTACCTCTCAAGCGACTGATCTCATTTATGTTATTCAAAAATAACACCTAATATTTTTTTTATCCACTATGAGCTAGCAACCTTAATCGACAGATGATGCTAAGTGACAATGAAGACTCAGATGGTGAAGCGTGCTCGCCCAGAACACTGACTCTTAACCCTTTACGATCAGCAATATTTGTTACAATAGGTATACGTGCAAAGCACGCGGCGTGTTATTTTGGTATTCCGTAAAGGGCCGACGTCACCGCTGATGGTTAAAAGTTTGTAAAGACATTTGTCTAGTTGTCTAGTGGTAAATTTAAATACTCGGAAATTTCAAAAGTAAGAAAAATGGATTCGCTTGTTTTTTCACGTTAATTACAAATGTTCCCGATACGGGGACACTATCCGCAAAGAGTTATATGTATTGCTACAGGAACACAGTGAAGCCTGTAAGGCAGCACATTGACATTTAGGGTGTACTGTGTTCCAAGAGTCATACTTGTGAAAGCAATGGCATTTTAGGAAAGCGCTTCACATTCTACGCCCTCTTTGTCACATAACGTAATACGAATTGAAGGTTATTCACCTATAGCTGACAAAATAAATAATGCAAATAGAATACGTATACTGTAGCATTATTTCTACCGGGTTCAGCTATTTGAGACAAACTTTTAAAATAACTTTTTACTTTTATAATATTCTTGCGTAATCTTATTAAATTTTCCATTTTGCATTCGACGCCGTGTCAACGATGTCAATTTGCGTCTACCTCCGCTAAAAGGCACGGTGTTACGTCTAATTAGCTCACGAGGTGCGAAACTTCGAGCACCGCCTTTAATTTTTTAACCTCAACTGGCTTTTCATTGATTCATTCGAAACAGAATTGTCTTTAGACGCTTAAATTAATTGCCTCAAAAAAAAAATAGACTGTATATTTAAGTTAAAATTTTTAATTATATGCACTGTGGTTTACACTTGAAATACTACCGAAGTCCAGATTTCGTATTCTGTGTCAAGTGAGTAGTAGAGTTTAGATGGTGGTAGGATTTATTGGAACCGCCTGGCTAGCTACTACCATCAATATCAATCTGCCGCCATAACAGCATTGCTGTGTTCCGGCAGTATTACATATAAGAGCCAGAGCGTTCTGTGCGAACCTGCTTAGCCGTCTACAGCGTCACTGTCACTTAACATTATGTTAAATTGAGGTCGAATGAATCCATTATTAAAAAAAAATATATAGCTGCTGCCGTGGTGTTGACGTTAAAAAGTTTGTGATAGCCGTCACGAGATTTTTAACACGAAGGTCTCTGATTATAGGGTTATATGAATAGCGGAGTTTGGATGAGGATAACTACCACTCTTTGGTACTAATATCAAAATATAGTCATTTTGCTGCATACCATAACAACTTGGCTTTTTGGCAACTGACAGTATATGAGAGCCACGACATACTTGTTCAATAAGTTGATTAAAAATAAATTCGAAATCCGAACTCACACTGAGAAGTTATAAGTATTATATGTTTTTGTAGCGGCTGTAGCAAGACACAATCTGTGAAAATTACAACTTCGTACCTATTACGGTTCATGGGATATAGCCCGCTGATAGACGAACAGGCAGACAGAAGGACGGAGGAAGCTTAGTAATAGTGTTCCGTTTGCCACCTTTTGAATACGGAACCCTGATAAGAAATCGAATGCGAAAAACACATTTTTTTTGTACTTCGTTAACAATTTAAAGATGAAAAACTATCCCTTAGGTATTGTTTTGTCCGGAAGTACACGTACATGCAGAGTTGTACCTATAGTCCTACTATATCATGCTGTGTAGTAGCACTACTAGTAAGCAGGCGGAAGCTGTCGCTCTCCACAAATGGCTAGGAAGTACCCATCATCACGATCAGTACCTCTGATTGGCAAATTCCTGGAAGATGGTCGTCACATAGTCTAGTCCTATAGAATTTATAGCTCACTAGGTAATTTTAACGGAAGGATAGGTTAACAAGTTCCATACCAGAGCGTCTGAAGGTTTTTTCCTTGTATGTCTTGTAAAGATTATGTGATATCATTTATGTACACAATAATAACAATAGACGAGATTTTGATGCGCAAATAATTTATGTTTAAACGAATTGAAAAAAATTTCCATCAGTGTCTTCAGTACTGCTTGTAGGTAGATAGAGCACCGTTCAGAATGCTATCACTGGAACGCCAGGTGGATCTGCGGTTTTAGCACCTGCTGTTAAAAATTTACGATCAGATCGCCATTTTGTTTCGCTACTCTAATCGGGAATGTACAATGGTGATCATAGAAAACCTAGACAATTGTAGAATTACTTTTAAGGGCAAAATATATATACTTTTGACGCATGAACGTGGTGAGTGATACTCGTAAGTAACGGTATAAGAAATAAATGGTTTTGCATAATTGTAGATTTTATCCACCAGTAACACCAATCTAAACACTGTTATCTATCATTTGTATCGATCTGTGTTCATTGTAATCAATCACTCGGCCACTACGTGGCTTAAGCAACTCATTGTGTGCAAAATGAGATTACGTATCAAAGTCTTGCGCAAATTCTGTGCTACTGCACAATAATTCTATATTGACTTATTATTTTACTATTACCCCACCCTGTAAAGCCACTTTTTCTAGCTATAAATTACAAAAAAAATATGCGTGAATATATATACAATAATAGAATAGCAAAGTATGTAAAAAATGACTCGCTTAAATTTTTTTTTAACTAATAAAATATTGACGATAATTTATATATAATATTATGGAGTATAGTATGGTACAGATATATAGATTTTATGATGTTAACAACAATATATTTCCTATTTTAAGTATCCAAGAGTAAACGTTTTTTTATTTTAAATAAAAATATACATTGGAATCCGACAAAGAACAGACTCTTAGCGAAGATGCATACTCGTATGCTTTAAAATAAAACCCAAAGCTTTGTACTAACAAAAACTTCAAGATACGTATCGTTTTTCTTTCTACGGGTAAAAACGGTCCTTTCAGCAAACTAACGGTCCTTTACAAGAAACGACAGCTCACTGCACTACACTTTAAAAAGGACGAGGCTTTATATTCATACACTTCGGTACAAGAAGACAACCCACCATTAATATATCGAAAATATATTAAATGATTTTTTTTTTATCGACAATGACTATTTCACCTCAATGTCACACGATGTTTAATGACAATGAGGTCGTAGACGGTTAATTTTGTTTACCATAAAATGACGTGGTTCTCACACGTAAGACTGCCGGGACACAGCAACGGGACAAAGCGCCAGGTACTCATTAAATCTAGTACCTAATCGAGTATGTTCTAGAAGGAAAAGCCTTCCATCACCATTCAAAAATTTCCAAACATCCGATTTAAATAAAAATTGAAAAAAAAATGGCTGCTGAACTACGAAGTGAATGAATTTTAGGGGTTGAAGTCACCTTTTAACAAAAGAAAGCTAATAATCGGTTTGGTCGATTAGAAGCTAAGTAGTCATAAATAAACAGACATTAATACCCGTGTTAAATTTACGGCACTCCTCTTTTTGGCTTTTAAAAATAAACAGTGCCTCTTAACAGGTTATATCTTGCACAGCGGTAGACACTCGGTCGCCGCAGAACAAATATAAATTGAGATAAGCGCGTCCAAAGCGACCCAACGAATTGTGTCTTTAAATGTCACATTGAGTATATATTATCGAGTTACCACTTAAACTAGGTCATGAACTACATTTCACGCGACGCCATCTCGCTGTATTTGTCCCGTAAAACAATTAGCTTACTTTATTTCTAACTCCTGAAACCATATTGACTAATAAACAATTTTAATTTACGGATCGAAAGTTGTAAATGAAAACGGAATATTTTGAAAATTCATAATTTCATGACCATAATCAGTAACGGTTAATAATTCATAAAGGCTGAAGATTGATATTACGGGTGTAATATTATCATTACGTGATAATTCATCGATAACATATTTTAGATATAACATTTGATATTGATTTTATGTTTGTGTCTTCAAGTCTAAATGTTCGAGGTTAATGTGTGATGCACAGACACACCCGCGCCTACAGCTGGAATTAGCGTCTTATGAACATTGATACCTGAACGTTCGATTACTCTCTTCAAATATATGTCAACTTAACCATTCTTTTGTATACAAATATTTATTTCCCTTATAATCTAATATGTAAGCATTGTACATACGTGCATTGGTACAGTATGCGTGAGAAGTTTTGCACCGGAATTCAGCAAAGAACGCGTATCTTTTCCGTTACATTCGTACGTTCTTATTGTTGGCACTGGTAACGGTAGTAAGGGTGTTGCGGGAGCATGCGCGTCGCTCAAGGACACGCACCGCGCCTCAGTCTAGCGAGAGGCAGCGCCGCGGCCGCCTGCCCCAGCCCTGGTGAGCACCGGTCCTATGTACCACGGTGCGCAGTGCCGCAGTGGCCGATGCGTGAGACCGACCCGACCGTCGCACGAGCACCTGGCCCCAGCACCGACACCAGCACCGGCCCGCAGGGCGACCTTAAGCGCCGAAGCCCCGCGCACACTCCGTTTCAGCCTTGTAATTGGATTTTGACGTTCAATAACACGACGTAATGCCGATTTGATTGGCAAGCGCTTTCCGCTTCGATATTGCAGCTCGCTTTAAATGATTTCCTGCAAGGGCCCAGCTTTGTGTGCAATCGCTTTGTATGTTTGAAAGAATGATATCGCACCGATACGTGGGCTTACGTAACGTTGCCTTACGGAGTCAATGGTGCATCACAATGCGATAGCGAAGTCGTCGGTGTCAGGCGACTGTAGGGAGCGACGGACGGTAGACGCGAACGCGAACGGCTGCGAACATGACTTGCTGGGAGAGTGTAGGACTGCTAGGCCCTTGCGCACTACTCGCCTCCTCCGATGTCAGGGTGAGTTTCTTATGGATGATTTAACTGGCCGTTTTCTTTTGAACTCCAGGGATTTCGTTTGTTTTTTTTTTAACTGTAATTCTTGCATTAATTCTTGCTGTAATTCTTGATGATAATTTATTATACATTTTTAAATATGATATGCAGTTTTTTGTAATTGATTATTCAAGTAAATATTATTTAATATTTTACATGTTATTAAGTAACTATTGGGATCCTATTTAACTAATAAACAAGTAAAGTAAATATTATGAACGTAACTATTCAAAACATCATTCGTAAACACGGTGATTACAGCTCCATTAATTATCACAATTATAATTTAGTAACGATTTGTCACAGTTTTTCAAAACAAATTAATGATCAAATGTTGACATGTACGCAGAAGTACAACTTACTGTTTCTATATTTAAGCATTAGTGATCTGGAGTCACATTTAAAAACATCGCAAGATGGTTTCTGTTGTGTTGTTAACGACGGAAGAAATTTTACAACGTAATGGATATTGGTTACGTTTGGACGCGACTTGGATAACAGTGGAAATGGAACCATTTGAGGAAGTGAAACCGGAACATTTGTTTTCCAAGCCACTGTCTAGGGATCTCTACTACACGAAATACCCGGACATACCGAGAAGCGAATCAGAGGACGAGAATACATTAACGGTATCTGGTTTCAAATCGAAACACGAGGAGTGGAAGTCGAAAATACGAATTAGGAAACTTGAATCTCGTAAACGACATTCTAGTCAATCGAATTATAGTATCAAGTCTTTGAACAACAATCCATCCGTTTCATGCAACGATACCACAACAAGGATGACGTCATTCGTGCAAAAAACTGAAAGACAACCTGTAACAATACCTATTTGTAATGACGACAAAGTACGAGCATTCTTTAATAGCTTGCTTAAAAATATTCCTCCGCCACCCCTCGATGAGTTGGTAGAAGCAAAGATATGCTCAATACTAGAACCAGCGAAACAGGACAAGGATTTTAATAACATTGATCTACCAAATTATGCTGACTTTGAAAAGGACAAAATACTTAATCCACATCACGAAAAGAGCTTAGTGCCAAAGACGTCTACATTGAAAAGGAAACAATGTAAAGTTATCTTTAATATCGATACCACTAAAGAGGATTCGCATTCGTGGTACGAATCAATTTATGGGTTATCAGATATTATTGGTTCCAAGGAATCCCTCCAAAAGACCCTTAACAACAATACCTTGTTCCTTAGCAAGGAAAATGAAACAGATCTACCAAAAGCGAATGTCTCAATAGGTTCTTTATCGTGGTCGAATTTGATGAAGTCATGTGGCATAGGCAGGTCTGTACTAAGTAGTGCAGAATCTTCGATTAAAGATAATATTTTAAGTCAATCTCACTGCGGTAATGATAAAATATTTGACATTTCATCAGAAGACGAACAAACTGGGTACGCCAGGTTTGCCGTACACAAATTGTGTCAAACATTGAAAATCGATAAAGGTATCATTGATTCATCATCGATAAATGATTTGAATAACGTAGATCAATATCAAAATTATAGCATAAAAACAGATCCATATTTACATGGATCGCTCTATCGATTAGTCCCTAAAGATATAGAACAATCGGCAAACGAAACTTTGAATTAATTATAATATACGGTTTGGATATGTTAATAAATAATTAGTTATACAAATTAATATTTAAGTTTTTCTTTCTACACGACCTGAAACAGCTAAAGCCTCAAAGCGTAATAGGTATTAATTTTTTTTAAAAAAGTTCAATTTAAATTGCTGTATGTTCAATGACATTTTGGTTTGTTGCAGCCCCCTGAGAACGAGTTGCAGAAGAATTCGGATCGTGTACTCTCCGAGCATGAGCTGAGGGTCCAGAGGTCACTTCAGAAGCTCAATGTGCCCGAATGGTGAGTAATATCATTTCTACATTTATATACTTACCAACGACAGTTAATTAACAGGTTTTTCTTTGAAAATTGCTGCTTATATGCTCTCGTTATATTAGACCTACATACCTGAATGCCGACAAAGACATGCTAATATGCGGTGTCCTTTAAATAGCTGAAACGCCTCTTAACCTCATTTCGAAGCTCTGATCTTTTACATATACATACTGTTACATAGTAGTATATTGTGCACAGTAAAAAGAGAGAGACAGGACATGTAATCCGATACAAATGTTTGAAAGTAATCTACCCGTTTTGTTTAACTTTCTTCTAAATGTATTTTCTGGCACGTTTCATAGCATTGCCAAGAATATCAGTAAGAACATTGTCTATTATTGTATTAGAAATGTGTAAGAAACTGTATAAATGAATACTTCGCAATTCCTGGTCAACTGCATGAGAAAAACTTGATTTTTTCGTCAAAACTGGTTCTGTACAATTCAACTGGCTTTTTATTGGTAGTAATAATGAACATTAAAGATACAATCTCAAAATTACTTAAAAATTATGGAAATGGTTGAACCTGCAAGATGTTTTACGGTTAACGTAAATTTATCATATCATTTTTGTTGCCAAAATAAACTTAAATATTTATCAAAAATTCTCACTAGCCCCTATATATGCCCAATTTTTTTCTATAATGAAATTTAATTTGAATTCTTAACCGTCTGTTGTAGACACATCAAAATCATTTCTGTCATTTCACATACTTTAAATATTGTTTTTTGTTGTAAGTATAAATAATTAAAAACAACTGTTAGTTTTATTTTTAAAACACAAAAACCTTATTTATTTGTGTACAGATGTGTTATTTTTAAATCACAAATCGCATTTAATACTGCTAGTCTCCGACGTGTGACTGTTTAACAGAGCATTCGGTATCAATCACTGGGGTATCTATTTCTTATTTCCGTCTTTTATTTTTTTCATAACCAACGTGAATGGGCTTCAAGACGCCAGTAATCCCACTTTACTGTTTTTAATACGTTTGTGGGGCAGCATAGAGGATGATAAGAGTAGATTTGAAATCCCTCCTTTTGTCGCAACCTCTCATCAATGTTCCATTCGACATTTTCCGCAGTACATCGAAGCACTTACATATTTTACCATACGCAGGATTAACTCATGAGTCTAACATTTGAAATTTCTGATCGCTCATAAATATTATTATTATTTAATTACTCTGTAATGTATCGTACAGTTGGAACAATGCTTTTTATTTCTTACTTTGTTTCCTTTATTAAGGATACAGATTTTACAATTATCTCCTTAGGATGTCGATACATCATTACTATTTTTATCTGGTTAAAACCTAAATATTACAACTCAATTTTAAACTTTTTTGATATAAATCAGAATAATAGAATAGAATAAATAATTATATATATCCTATAAAAACATTTATTTTTGATGTTGTAAAATGATTGGATAGCAACGTACGATGTTGCAAGTACAATTTAATTAAACCGAAATAAATTCTATTCGATAATGTTACAATATAAAAGAAGGAAATGTCTCAATTTGGCTTTAATTTAAAGATTAGAAAGAGAGATTTGTAAACTAGCCCTATTAAGGTTTGTCCTTCGCGATAAAGAAAAAAATTAGACGTGGTAATTTTTCAAGCATGTCATCCTTAAAGATATGCATTTCCGCTTTCTCAAAAAACATCATTTAATTAAAACAACGTAATTGGGTTATAAACGGAAACAGTTTAAAAGTTTTGACAGAAGATATAGATAAAAATATAAAATGACAGGAGCGTACATTTTAGCGATGCTATCAGAGCCGATTTCGTTTGATAAGTCTATTAATTTCGTTAATCTTAGATTATTAATGTAGGTTAAGCATATCGAAAAATAAATTTTAACTTTTTTTAGACATTAAAAATTTATAATGATCGTTTAATGGCTCTTACACTGAAAGGCTGCGTCGCTTCTTCCAAAGCGAGTGGCTACGTAGTAAAAGTTCTCTAGCGATGCTTGTTGTAAGGAATTGCTTAATTGATTTTCCACAACTAAGTTGTATTTTATAACACCGAGAGTCTGACCTGTCGCGACAAAGTTGAACGAATGTACATATTGATCATCCAAAATATATTACACTTTATTAAAAACACGCTTTCGCTAAAAACATTTTTGTTAATTTTTAACAAGACGCATTTAGTGTTATATAGTGAAATTTATGTGAGAAGTCGTTATTAAATTGAAAACTATTTCTGTGTTGCCAAAAGTGAAAGAGATTAAGCTAGAACTATTTAGGTTAGGAAAGTAAAAAAGATTAGGCAACACTGCATAACTCTATCTATACGTTAAAATTTGTTGGTTTCGCTGTAACACAGAAAGTAGAAGTGTACTAAAGATGCATGACATGTACTTACGTGTCATATATCTTTTTAAAAACAAAAAAGGTACCGACTATAAAAATAAAGAGAAACCTAGTTATTTAAACATATGATCTTTAATACTTGCCACTAGTTTCTCACGCAATGCCCGTCTGCTCCTTATTAATATTAACTGTGCATTAATTAGTCTTTATGCTAGGACCAACAATTACTTGCCTACACCACCGTTCATGTTACTACTAATAGCTACATCGAAGACCGCAAGACTGTATAGCGCAAAATAGAGTTGATTTTCATGATTTGATAAATATTAATTTTTCAAATTTTAAGTTTGAAAAACCATACCACCATCCAGACTCCACTACTCCCGTGGCTCTGAAATCGAAACCGGGACCTTCGCGTTACAAGACAAGCGAAAAAACATACTACCATCCAGTATCCTACTCATGTGACTCGATAATGGAGGCAGCAAAATGAAATTAATAAAAAAGTAATATTTATTAAGCGTTACCCTTGACGTCATTTGAATATACTAAAGTAACGTCAATAATGTAATTTCGTTATCACGTTCATTCGATAACAGCACCACGACGCGCCCAATTTGCTTTCAATTGGCTTTCACACTGACGGCTTAACTAATTTTTGTATATTATATAGCTTCATACATCTATTTAATTTATCTGTTATGATTTTTAGCCTCTGTTACATTTCTGGTATAAAATATAACTGCTAGTGACTCCAGACAATATTTAGGCTGCATTTAGTCTTGTATATCGCAGTATAGTATAGCAATATAACAATATGTGATTTTATGATAGTGGCATTTTTCTCGAAATCCAGATTCAAATTAGATAATTGTATTAAAACGTGAGATTATAATAAGTTGGCAACACATCTACGATTTAGTCTTTCCGTGATATAAACTGTTTGCTCTGTTGTCTACTTTCTTTAATAAAGTGTCAGGGTTTTGTTATTGTGCTATTTCTAAAAATATATTGACTGCTGTAGCACAAAGGTTTACAGTTTGCTTTACAATATGGAGGTTCCTATTCGAGTTTGTGAAGTCGGTGAGTGGTTCCGACGGTTTAATACATTAGAGCCGGAATAATCTGAGCGAGAACGGTTCGTCATATTGGCCTCATTGTCACTTAACTTCATGTGTATTTGAGGTCAAGTGTTATCCCCTTGTTGATAAAAAAAAATATCTTGACAATGTCGATACTTTAAAGTATATAATATAATATTATATAATTACTTTATACAGAATTAGTATTGTATAATTTTTTGCTTCCCACACAGGTACAAAAACGCACCAGCTGCCCGCGAGGGTTTCTTGCTGCGCAAGCGCCTGTCAGACGCTTCATCGGCGGCGCGCTGGGGCGGTCTCAACTCTAAGACCACGTCACTCGGCAGCCTCGGAGCCAACGCACAGCCACCGCCGCCGCAGCTCTCCCCGCACACCACGAGCTTCGGCAGATGGTCCACCAGCCGCCTCAATTCCAACCAAGTGAGCAAATTTTAAAACTACACCAATTCCTTCTTCGTTATTGATTGTTAAAGGCACAATACGATACCGTGACCAAGTTTTTATGGGCAATAGCTCTTCCACACCACACTAGGCAACACACCACAAGCTTCAGCAATTGGTCCTCTATTTTAACCAAGTATGCAAATTTTTCGAAAGAAAATTGCAATTGGAAAGTGGACTAATTCCTTCTGCGTTATTGTCACTGCTCTGTTTTCTAATGGAGAATGACACTAACAATTCTTATACATTATGGCAATCTGCCGCCATAACAGTGTTGCTGTATTACAGCAGACATACATGAGAATCCAAGTATTGGTGAGAACGCTTCACCATCTACGAATTATCATTTTACACCATATGTGAATTGTGGCGAAATGTTAGCCCCGTTGCCGATAAAAAAAAATAGGATGTTAATCTACAATAAGATCGTAGATAGTGGAGGGTGCTTATCCCAAATACTCTACCTCTTCCGATTGCCGAAGCATGGTAATGCTTGTTATGTTGATTGACATTGAAGTTGGTAGATAGCCAGAAAGGTGCTACTATCTTATGTGACACCACTCACGTGACTCTGGAATGCAGGGTGGTGGTAAAACTTTGCGCAACTGTGTTAGTTGAAAGTGTTTAGTGTCTGGCTGAAGACCTATCACCGCCCATGGCCCCACCGACACTTAGGTCACACGGACCGAATAGCGGGTAGGCGTACGCGGTTCGGGCTTTTGTTGTTTTGTCTTGTTTATTTCTTTATGAATCTCGCTAGTATGCGTCCACGTACATCTCTCCGGGCTCGACATAACACTTAAACCTTCGATTCCGGCGTCTCCTAGTGTCCAGATGTCGCTTAACAAGGTGACCTTCCGCAGACCTCCCCATGCTCGTCGACTCGCAGCAGCATCCGCGGCGGCAGCCCCCTGTGCTCGCCGTCCGCGCGCTCCTCCTTCAGCGCGCGCCAGCCGTACCTCGGGTGGCGCAGCCAGGAGCGTCTCAACACCACGCCGCGAACACCACATGAGAGGTAACCAGTGGCGTGCCTACAGGCTTAACACAAACAAAAACACATCTACATAGTCATACGCAAAGTTTCATGTAAAATGACTTAATTGTTAATCGTTTTATTACTGTCAATTCACCACATGTTTTCCTATGAGAGAACTGATAAACACGGGAGATTTTAGATGTTACAAATATAGAATTATACAGACAGTACTTAATAGGAGCAATTAAATTTTTTTATAGGAAGAGTAGACAAACGAACGGCAACATTTTCATTCTTTAAGTAATCACCTAAAAAATTATGTAATTTTATTCGTCGACGTTTAGGATAAATCCTATTACAAACCATTAATTTTACATTACATAATTGCTTTATTGTAATATACTGGGCTTTTGGGCTCGAGTGATAGTACCCTGGTGGTAATCACTAGTTTACTCATATGATGCCTTATAGAAATTTTTAAATTATTAAAAGAACAAAATGAACCCTATAATGTCTAATGGCATCTTAATATAAACCTCATTGTCACAAAAATAAACTAAATACACTATGCAGGTTACATTAAAGAGAACTTCGAAAAAATTAACATATATTATGTTACAGTAAATTTTAATGTGTGCCTTCTTTATGAGGTCATTCAAATATATAGAAAAATGTTCGCTGTAACCATATGTATAGCATGCATATTACATTAAATTTGAAATAATTTTCCTAAAATTTCACTTGGATTTCAAACATAACCTAAAAATTAAGAATAATAATTATTAAACAACTTACTATTTGATAATTGCATTACTTTAAAACATTGATTAATTTCAATTTCCCCGTAATTAGGCTAGCTTCGTCCCTGCTGCTGCAGACTACCGCTTCTGCCAAAGTTTCCGAAGAAATCCAGTCGTCTATTAAAGAAGTGACGTCAGCCATCGTGCACTATGTTTCGGGACTCGAACCCGCCAACGGTGATTTGGACCGTCAATGCTCGCCTAGGTCCAGTCAAAAGCTGTACTGGCTCGAAAGTTCGTTTGTTGGTACGTAACCATTGAGATGAGAGAGAACCATAAGATTTTTCACTATTTCAACATACACTTGTTACTCGTTATTATTGTATCGTACTTTGAAGATATAAAATCAAACTTCAATATTTTGAAATTTTGTAAGATTTTCCGCTATTGGTCGATTGCAAAAGGGATATTTGCGGTTAAAATTACAATTTTAACATTAAATATTATTTATAATAACTAAACATTAGTTATTACATTAGCCGTTCGGTTTTCATGTAAAGTAAATAAAAGCACTTAAAAATTTTTAATTTCCAGGTACAAAACCGTTAGATTCCCCGCAAACGCCATTAGTTGTGACGGAGTCGCTACCGCCTCCGCACCCGCGCCCGCCATCTTCCCTCCGTCTCGAAAACCGCGCCGCGCCTGGTGAGCGAGCGTGACCACAAGAGCACATACACTGCAGGCTTAGATCTAAATCGCGCAAACACATTCCGGCGTAACGCAGCAATGGTCATTAAGCATACATTCGTTATTTGATAGTCGGGCAGATATTAATAAATTATTATAATGCTTCCCAAACGTCTTTCTTTGATAAAAGATAATTGCATGGACACTCCCTTCAATAGACATGAAATTTTCAATATTTTTTGTAAACAATGAAAAGTAATTGCATTTATGAATCTAAATCCAAACCTGCAGTGTGATTGTTTGTTCATTTTATGTAATGGTAATACTCTTACGAGTTATTTTTTGTGCTGTTTGACAATTTTTTAGTTTTTGCAACACCAAACGGACTGCAAATTTTTTTTTGTAATTAAGCTTCATAGACTGTTCAAGACTCAGGACCATTGTCATGTAATGTGTTAACTATTTGACTTATTTGCACATTTTCAATTACAGATTACTGTTTGTTTTGTACAAGTGTTATCTTTGCATTATTACGAGACACGGCACCAGCTTGTAGTGGCTTCAATTTATGTTGTTGCTTAATACTGTATCACACAATTCATTATTGCATTGAAACATATTTAACTTTTTTTTTGTTTTCATGTGACGTGTAAATGTGCTAGTACAATTATTAGCGTGACATTGAAAAGCCCGCCAAAATATTTTTTTCTTTAATTTTAATATATTTAGAATAAATAGATAAATGCAATGTTTATGATGCATTTTCAAATAATGTTTTAGTGTATGAGATATGATAATGTTTATTCGCTATCAAAAAAAAACATATCATAACTTTACGGAATAATAAAACAGATTCGCAATTTTTATGAATTTTTGAATCATGATTGTATTGCCATATTTGCAATAATAATCAGATTGGGAACTATGAAAAATGTAGGCATTATTTTTTTTTATTCAATGATTATACAATGTACAGCGTAAATTATTTTGTTTTTGTGTTTGTTCAAATGCAAATCTGTAGCATTTAGTGTATATGCTAGTAAGTAATACATAGATTTGTAAATAATTTATCATGTTGCTATATTTTATTTTAGGTGCTAATAAATCTGTTACCTACTTATATGATTTTAAAAGAATGTTTAAAAAAACAATGTTTACTACTCTGTTCCATTTCAATAAATAGAATTTAATAATTTGTCACAAACCTTAATGTTACTAATTGCCTAAAGCATTAAGTTATTAATTAAAGGCAACAGTTATCAGAACCATAATAAAGAGTGGTGGTAAGAAGAGACATTGTGACTGAAGCCTTAAAGATGTTTAAGTTCCTTCTACTTAAATCACCTCGTAATTTATGTTTGGGGTCCCTGAATGGTCCCTAAGTAAATTATACAGGTTCTGATTAGGTTAGAAATTTTTGATTTTTTATTGCGCTCAAAACACGCACCGCCGATGAAATTTAACCCGAAATTAACGCATCGAATATGTTTAACGAAGCCTCTCGCTGGCAATAAATATTGCCTAGAGTTCACCATTAGTCTATGACACTGGAACCTGGCAATGAATATCACAGGCAATCCTAGTGAAGTGGCTTCTCATACTTTAGAATGGCATCATTGTCAAAAATCACAGTTTTTTTTTTCAAGAGTGTTTTGTAGCTCTCTCTAACTTTCAATTAAAGCTGCACGCACATTTTTACGACTGTTGTTTGAATAGTACCTAAAATGTAACTTTTTTAAGTAAAGATATAGCATTATATTTAGAGAATCTCGGTACCTTATATTATATGAAAGTAATATTTTCTTCCTGTTTAAATGTTAACAGTGACAATCATTCTATAACTTACATCAATGTAATTTTTAATTACATCATAATTATAACAATTATTGAATATATTCAGTTTATTTTACATTTTTGTTTTATTTTTATTTCTGTGGCGTCTCATTATTATTATTTCTGAAATAAACGATCCATGCGTCCCCTGTGATTGATAATTTTTTAACGAAGTAAAAAAAGTTATCCCAGTATTTTTTGACACCATAAAAATGTATCTAAGTTTAAATGAAGATCACCATTATCGGTAAGTAACACAATTTTTTTTCGTCTATTAAGCTAGTAATAATTGAAATAGTAAGATAAAAAGTATAACAAAGATAATTAAACAAGAATTTTCGCAACTATTTTACCATCTTCATCCTTTCATATATATTCTATTTTTATAACTAATTATTAAATAATGATCTGCTTGGCATTCGATATAATGCCGTTATTAGCTTAGGCTAATACTTTTTCTCAATACCTCTGATGTTAAGTGATGATAATAATATAGACATAAATACATTTTTAACACAAGCTATTTAACAATTTAAAAAATATTATCTTTTCCATCAAACAGAATGATTACTTGCAAGTTAGTAATCGCAAGTTTTTTCTTCATCATCCCAATTTTATTGGACATTTAGAATCTTGAAATAAAAAAAAAATATCTGTAGACAACATGAAGAACTAAATTGGTACTCCTTTTAAACCCCAGTACGGTGGCTGTGGAAATAATTCATTTAGAGAAATGCGTATAGATTGAATTTTATGTGCGATACCTACGTATTTGAAATAAATAATATATACATTTTCATTAATAAGTTTTAATTCTAATAACTCCACTTAAAATCTGATAATATAATAATTATTCATACTGCTTCTTGACTAACAATTTCACCTCTTTTGATGAAAACACAATGCCGCCAGCTATTTTTAACCAACCACACTTTCTGATTATTTTATGATTTCGTAGTAAAATAATCACTTATACGTAAAATAATTACATATAAAACAAAAGCACCCATTTCCAGACTGGCAGGACTCCCAGCGCCACTTGAATTTCGGAACCACAAGGCCGTCACCAGGCTCGACCACATTAGAAGACGTATTGGATTCGTTATTGGGCCTACCATCGCAACCCGCGAGAATACCAACACCGCAACCTAGTCCTAGAAAGAGTCCTTATTACTTAATGGGAGGAAAGGTAAAACATTCAAGTAAATATACAAATTATATAACACATAACATTCCATATCCGCCGTATTTATTTATTCAAACATACTATCTGTCATAGTTCATACGATGCTACAGAAATAGAACTATAACTGGTAAGCTCGATCCTATTCATGTGATGCTCGTTAGTAGAAACCCGTTTACCGCTTCTACTTCAGAGTCCACGGTACGAACAGCTGGCTAGTAGTGGTCATAGCAGTGCGTCAGCAGCGTCCCGATACATCAGCACACCCAGTGAGGAGCCCAGTTCCATAACTGATCCAAGTCCCGATAACGATCGACAAGGTAGGAATGATATGTAAGTCTGAGACGTTCCAATTTTTATATATCTCTTCCCCTTACGCTTGCACCTATCTCTCTGTCCCTCCAACTGATACTTTACAATTGGCAATTAGATAAAAAAAATATATATTTTTAAGAAACATGTATTACTTTTCAAGTGCGGTTTCAGGTAAGAATGCATTTCGTATGGGCCCCGCAAGCATGATCGTCTTGTAAAATTATCTTTTGTTTTTTTTTTACTCAATGGTCCTGAGTCTTTCAATGTTTTATGTAAAAAAAAAATAAATAAATTATGAGATGTTACAACATGACAAATTATATTTTTACAGACAAGGAAACAGTTGATAATTCTACCGCAATGCAAGAATCGGGACGTTCGCGGTCAGCGCAGGGGGATCGCTCTCGAAGGAAGAGTGAACCGTTCGCTCACACCAGCGCCTCCCTAGACCGGCGAACCAGTCTCGACGCCGCCGCCCTGCGCTCCACAGAACCCCGTATAACCCACCATGACTCCCGTGCCTCCCTTATTTCATTGCAAACAGAAAACAGCGCAGACGAAGCATTCGTCAAGTGCAAATACCCCAAGTGCTCTTCTCGCGCACCTCTTGCGGACGCCAAGCGTCATTACAAGTCCTGCCACAACTGCACGACGATGTATTGTTCAAAGGAGTGTCGAAGAGCACATTGGGAGAAACATAGGAAAGTATGCTTACATTCCCGAGCGAGCGCTCTGTGTAGACAGATCATATCTGCGGCGAAAGAAGATGCAAGCTCTCTACACCAAATTAGTACCATCGCCCATAAAGGATATCTCGCCCAAGGCAGGGGCGTTGTGAAAATATTCTTTACTAGTCCCGAAGCGGCGGAGAAGTTCACTACCCACGGCTATCAGTATCTCAGTGAACCGGAATACGTGAAGTGGATTTCACTGCAACCAAATGAAATGGGCGTCGAGTTATTCACCGAAGTGGTGAAGCTGTGTAAATCTTATAACCCGGAAAGTAGAGTAATCCTCTATGTTGCTGTTTGTATTATAAGCGAAGTGCCAACTAAAGGGGCGGTCAAGTGGGAGCGGCAGATGGTGTCGAGGTGTGCGAAGCTACGTCTCAGCAAGACCGTCACCGTGGCGATACAGGAGCAGAACCGCAGACGGCATAGACGCGACAGCAAGGGGACTCCCGATGACCGCGAGACGCTCATTCTGACGTCGAAACTCAGCAACGCCGGGGAAAGGAATGCCGCGACTTTGCATAAATACCGAGAAATATGCTTCAAGAATATCATACACGAATTGGAGAACAGAGGGGTCGTGCTGAGGAAACATTTCCCGGAAGTATATTCTCGGCTGGCAGCGTACGTAGACGGGACGAGTGACAGGTTCATTCCGATGACAATATATCCCCGAGACGTGACAAGCGGGAAGTCGTTTATGTGTGTGATAATGCCGGACAGTGACGCGGACAGTGGTACACCTGTGGATGGGAAGGTAGTGACGGTGGATGTCGGTTTGGATCGTTCTCGACATCAGCTGTCAACTCCTATGTAAGGAGTTTCTATAATGTCAAAATAATGTGAGTACAGATTATTAACGTGAGTTTAGGAATGTATTACGCTATTTTTCCTTATAATATGGCTTGCGAGATGATAAAGTAAGCTTACATACATATTTCTAATAGGTAATCGAAAATGATGTTGTCACTTCATAATAATTTTTATAATTCCATAGTTTTATAAATGTATTGCTTAAACATTTACTTCCCAAATCTGTCGTATCGAATCTCCTTTAATATCAAATTTTTTTGTAAATAAAGGTATGAAATGACGTATTTCACATCTTTTTATGTAATGCGTTAACAACAATATATAGGTATTGTAAAATCGATGTTAATAACGTACATTCCAATTTAATGTTTAATTTTATTAAATAGTTTATTACTTATCAGTACGAATAAATCACATTATTAATCTTATTACTTATTTTAATTATGTGAATTTGTAATAGTAATAATTACTATTTATATAGAACTATATATTCACTTATATATTTCTATATAGTTCTCCTTTTGACATTTAAAAAATTACAGAAATTACAATAGTATTCATTATATAATATATAATTCTTCATTATCGGGAGAGCCTATATATACATACTAAATTTATATAAATATATAGTTGTGATTCTGCACATTGTTGAAAACGCTACAGGAGTTGCATAATCGATAGTAATTTTGTAATTTTTTATTAATGTATTTGAACTTAAAAATTTACTTGCTAAAAAATTAAAGCATATAAATTGCTTCTTCTGATTAATTCTATAAAGTATGTTTATAGGAGTATATTTATTTAAAAACAGATATATATGTATATATACAGTTTAAATAGCGTTTTAGTTAGTGTTTAAATCAGTTAAATGTGTTCAGTAAAATATAATTTATTATTTAATATAAAATTATTTATGTTAATAACATAAAGCCACATATATTAAAGATATAATAGTTTAAAATAAAATAAAAATGACTTATGTGAAAATGTAATGAGGATTTTTATAATTAAATTGTTACTTGACACTTTTCTATTGCATAAATTTATTTTACTAAACATTACATTTCATACCAAAGTTGTTTCAAATCTTTGTGAATGCGCTAGTTAAAGGACATACGGTCGTCAATGTCCCAAAAACTTATCTTATATGGCTGCCATGCTAAACAATTATATAAATTGTATGCTTGTAAAATGCATGTTGATCAGTGTTATTACATTTAATTTCCTCTATGAAATGAGCGGCACAAAATTCTATTCAATTTTATGACTCTACTAATGGTGCCAATTGTTTATGAATTAAAATAAGATAAAATTAAATCATTTGTAATTACAAGAGATGCAACTCATTAAAATCATTACTTATTGTTTCTTAAGTTTTCACTTCTTCACAGATTATTTATAATAAGAGTATTTCTCTTAGCTCACATATGTACAAATATATTTATTTTGCCTCCAATACATTTTAACAAAAAATAGCAAGCATGATGGTCGTCTGTAAACCGAAAATTCTTGATATAATTAAAGCTTTTCAATTATTATGCAAAAAATTACATTTTATTTTTCATAAATAGCATTTAATATACAGTTATTGAATGTTTAATTAGTGAAAATTGTTCCTTTGATAATCTACTATGTACTATATGTAAAATATTTAAGATGTCTTTATTTTGTGCAAATAATTACTTTACTTAAAATTTGTTGCATTTTATTACCAAGTGCATTTTATTCATCGTTATACTAATTGACAGGCATTTGTATTCTAAATAACAAAACCTGTTTGAATGTTTGATTAAATGTGCCTGCAGGAAAATGTATTCAAAACTTTGTACCTTATATAAAATACCGAAATAGTAAAATAGTAAATTGATATTGCTGTAATTCTTTTTTATTCGTTTATTTAATATTTGAAAGCTTTTTAAATAGAGAGTTAAAGACTTATCAGAGGCCACATATATTTCAAAGACGTAGGTATTAAAATTAGTTACTGATCTGTTTACCAAATTTTATACATAAATCACTTTGTCCACCTGAAAATTGTTTGTAAATGTTACTGGATACAGAGGTTTTATTCATTTATTTAATTACCTGATTACACCTTCAAAATGATGCAATGTTTAAAAATTAATGTAGAATTTATATTTCATACATTAATATATTTGTGAAATTGTTACCATATCAATTGTTTTCATAGTCTGGAATAAAAAAAAATTTATAGTGTATATCTAGTTATCCCTTATAATGTATTTCAAATAAAAGTCCACTTATTAAGCATTGTTTTTTTTGTTATAACACTAACTGCCAACAATTAAAGTAAACAAGCATACGCTGTTGAATTATTTTTTAACCGACAGATTTCTTGTTTCCGTATCATTAATGACGAATACATACTATTTTATAAAAATGAGATCAAGAAGTTGAGAAGGGATGTTAATACTGTAAGTACGTAGTAGTACTATAACTTTTTACCAATCAAATAGTAACAATAGCAACGAACAGACAGAATAATTTGTGGCATTCCAATGCCTTTAGAGGTTTGTTTTCAATTTATTATACCCAAAAAATATAGAGTATCGAGAATTAGTATTTGTACTTGAATTCAATTTAATTCTGATCATAGTTTTATTTAGGCAAATTAGTAAGTTATGACTGTCAATGGTAATAATAATTTTTGAACGAAGGCATGTTTTGACCTTTTATCTGACATGTAACGTCTATAATGTCATTTAATATTTAATGATTGGTCTGGTCGAAGTACAGGTTTAAATTATTCTTCTTCGTTTAATGTTACGTAGTAGTTTCAAAATTAGCATATAAGCGGGAAAATAGGTAAATAGCTTATTTATAATGATGATTCCGCCTCATGCGATATACGCTGCGGTGCCGATATCCGTATTGGTTGCAATTGGTTTCGTTCGTAAATGGAGATCGCGAAAATGGGGGAAATGCATATCGGACACATGTTTAAGAGGTAAAACATTCCTTATTACTGGTGCAAATAGCGGAATTGGACTGGAAACTGCGAAAACATTGGTTAGACGAAAGGCTAGAGTAATTTTTGCTTGTCGTGACATTGCTAAAGCGAAGGAGGCTATTAATGAGATACGAAAAGTACAACCAACCGGAGGAGAACTGGTAAAGATTTTTTCTTATGTTATGTATAATTATGCCTTCGAGTACATATTTATTACACGAAGTGTTGCTTATTATTCTTTGTACATTTACAGATTCCAATGCAATTGGATCTAGCATCATTTGAATCAATAGAAAATTTTGTTGAACTCATTAAAATTGGCTTTCATAAAATTGATGTTCTAATAAACAATGCAGGTGTGGTTATGCCATTGAACCAAGATCAAAAAACAAAAGAAGGATTTGAGATACATTTCGGTGTTAATCATTTAGGGCATTTCTATCTAACAAATCTCTTATTAGACCTACTGAAGAGGGCTACACCAAGCAGGTAAATTGTTTTATTTTTTTGAAAATTTTTTTGTGACATTAACTTATTTACTATATAGATATTATATAAATCGTCAAGATTTGCCCATATTATAGCCATTGTCCCTGATGCATCACTTCAATTCCAAGTGGTATCTTTAAAGCAAATGTTGTATACTTTTTCCTGTAAGTTTGTACCATTATCAATTGTTTGCGTAACTAATTCTTATTCACTTCGAAGTGGGTAAGCACCACCCCAATAAATTAATAGTTAGTACTTTGACTATGTGCCAATTCCAAATCTACACTTATCCAAGCATCATCTGCGTAATATGTTAGATACATCTGAATACCTGGGTGCTTCTCGACACTACTACAACACCGATTAAAATTTTCTTGCAGAATAGTTGTTGTGTCTTCCACTCTACATGAAAAGGGAAAAATCAATTTCGATGATCTTAACCTAAAAGCTGAAATTGAAAAAGCGAAGAAAGGACAAGTGAGTCAACGTCATAACATGGGTTATAGCAATTCAAAACTAATGAATGTCTATTTTGTACGAGCTCTAGCTGACAGATTGAGAGATACTGGAGTTGATGTGTACGCATGCTGTCCAGGTTTCTGCTACACAAACCTCTTTAGGTAAAGACTTTATCTCTTTATACTATTTAAACACCCTTGCTAATTAATACTGAAAGGTCAAAAATTGTAAAAATCTTAAACCTATTCACTGTCAAGTAAAGTTAGAGCACTTTGTCGTGAGTGCCACGGTTTTCTCTAAATAATATTTGATGTCACGATCTAAGTTATAATTTAAATAATAAAAACTGATATGTTCTCTACACATTACCACATTTTTTTATTTATCCTTTCTAATAGTTCTAAACTTGAATAACCATTTGTAGTTAATCTAAACCTGCAGCATCCACTATGAGATCTCAAAGGGTTAAATATTCCCAGATAATACGTTCTCATCTATCCTTAACTTTGAGTGCTGTAAACCATTTCTATTCTTCGTTAAGAAATAGTTACCAATTTTGAGAGATTCATTGGTTTAATGCAGTAAAATCTGTAAAATTTTGTTTCGATAAATAAACATATCTTCTGCATGCCTCATCACTTACATACAATTAACATGATAATTCTCTTTCAAGGTATTCCGTGAAGTGGTATCATTACATACTAATGGCTCCACTTGCATTAATGTTTATGAGGTCTGCTAAACAAGTAAGTTGCTTAATTGAATTTTACAATCTTAATGAGAACATTTTTATGCATTAGTGATTATAATTACTTGTCTGACTCCACTATTTATTGCCAATGATCTATAACAGTTCACCTGGATTTCTTTTGATATTAAGTGACAATGAGATTGTAGATCATGAAGAGTCACCCAGAATACTTCTCGCTCTCATATGTATGACTTCCGAAACACAGCAACGCTGCTGTGGCAGCAGATTGTCATTGATGGTGACAGCTAGCCATGCAACTCGGAAAACCCCACAACTATCCAGGCTGCATTAATCCTATGGCACATGAATTGAACCCGGGACCTCCACGCTATAAGGCAAGTGGTGAAACATTGCACCATGGAGGCAGTCAATTGCACCTTGTGAGATCATTATTTACCATCAAAGAGTGCTCGCCTAAAAAATATTTATAGCTCTTGCATTGAGTGCCTGTGGTAGATAACCAGGCTGGCTTGATAAACTATACCAATAATTAATTAATGAATGTTTTACATCCAAACTCCAATACTCATGTGGCCTGGGAATTCAACTTGAGCAGTAAATGGTATAGGTAGGTCTTCATCAATGATTTACTTCCAATCATATAATTGCAGGGTTCAGAGACAGTGGTGTATTGTGCAACCGACTACACCATTGAAGGTATCAGTGGTAAGTTCTACAGGGACTGTGTGGAATATGATTCTTTATATCCTTTTAATAAAGAAGAGGAAACTAAGTTATGGAACATCAGCGAAGAGTTTGTCAAAGCCAGGAAGCCTCTTTAAATCGTCTTTTAAAAGCGTTATCCGATTGTATAACATAAAAAAAAAAACTGGTGACTATCTTCTTTTACAAAGAAACTGGTTATTGTATGTTTTTTTTTATAAACTGTTTATCACACACACGAGACAAGCAACTGATCATAGCAAATTAAACCTTATATGTATAGTATAGAAGTTCTAAACTGCTATGGACTGAAAATAGTAAGTAGTTGTCATTAAACGATGATATCCTTGAATGTGTTTTTAGTTTGTTTATTATGTGTTAAGTTAAACAATAAATGTCGGAGTGTAATAACAAATTTATTACGGCACATATTTACGCGTTAAACATCATTGTAAAATCGTTAAAAATTTTACTGCCAAAGACTATTACTTAATAAAATAAAAATATTAATTAATTTCACAAAATAAATAACTTCTACTTCTTCTACTCTAGGCATGTTAATGAAACAAATACATAGCTACAAAAAAATATCACAATTGGACGTTATTTGATGTAATTATACATTGTCATTTTACAAAACGAATATCAAAGTACAAATTTCTGTAACTGATTCAAAGCTACAACTTTTTGTAATTTATTTGTATTTCTCATAATAATGTATTAATGTTAAAGGTTACAAACGTTTAAAAATGTGTATATATATATTTTTAAAAATATAACTTTTAATATAAGTTGCAAAACATTAGAGTACTATTTCCTACTCGTAGATAGATTTTTTTTCTCATTAAACGCTATCAAAGGTCTGTTGAACAGTGACGTTAAAGGGCGTGTACCACCGGTGTCTCACGCGCGTATGGTTCATCTGGCGGCGTGTACCATCATTGGATCACATCAGTTAACGTTTTATTACATTCTTAATTTGGATGGTTAAAACTTTATACTGTAATTAAATACAGAATATTATTTTTTTTTTGTAGAAAAGCCCGATATCTGATTAACTGAATAAATAATAGAAGGAAACTAGTTTTGCGTTCAGAAGTTGTGTTTAACAACATTTTGTATAAGGCGCAGCTAGATGGAGCGGCGCAGAATAAACTGCGCCACCTTCGAGGTATTATAATATGTATAAATATATTTTTGATTAGTTAATTTTCCTTAATTGCAGTGGGTAGATTCATTATATATGTTACAATTGTAATCCACGATTATTATTTTTTCTACACCGAAAAAAAAGGCGTAAAAGTTTAAGTTGGACATTGTAAGTACTAAGAAGTTTTTTATCATTTACTGTTATAGTTTTATTGGATTTAGCTCGAATATTACTGCACTATATATTATATATTTATTTGATGTGTTAGTAAATATTACATCAAGCATTTACATAGCGCACAATAAAACATAATTCTATGATATTTTTAGTACCATATTCTTATGGGATTATTAATGATATAGTACATTTACTCTTTTTTCGTTGTGTTTATAAAAATTTGATCTATGATCATGTGATTTAACCATTAAAACAGACAATAAAGGTTATCATATCATAAACATTCATTGCTTTGTTGAGTTATTAAATACTTGTATATTATTTTAGCAATGTAAATAATGTTACTTGTGTCACCTATGTTAAATAAATTTTTTTATGACAATGTGTATTTTTTATCCTTTTAAATATTTCACGCAACGGCTACTTTGATAATGTATTATTAAATGCTAATTATGCTGCAAGACAGTGAACAATTATCGCAATCATATCGAAGCAATCAATTAACAGGTTATTGAAGTTGAAGTAAATTATCTTTTTTTTTTAATTTTCAATGGGATAACTATATCATTTTAAATTATGTGGCAATGTGTTGTTGAATGTTGACAGCTGGACAATGTTATTATAGCGGCAAATTTACAATATGAGGTTGGTAGTTACACAAGCAAGTTAGAAAAAATCTTAACATTGTTAAAACCCTTGCGTAAACCCAAGCTTAAACCAGGAATCTCCGTATTACAGTTATTATTAACTTAAAAAAAACAAATAGCATACAAAAACCTTTATTTAATTTAAAAACATAAAGCGTTTCTAAAATATTTTCTATTTACATTACAGTACATAGATATGTAATACTACATTCTTTACCGCATATTTAGGTACCCTAAGGAGATTTATATAACTAGTCCCCTGAATAGGTCACCTGATTAGATCATAGTGAGAAAATACAATATTTATTAATTTAATGTGCTGTTTACCTAATTTAGTGCATAAGATTCTATTACATAACAACTACATAATATAGCAAACTTCTGAAATCTCTTTATTATGGTCTACACTTCTGAAATATTTGATAGTTATTCTATTAAGTTAAACTTATTGTACTTAATTTTCTACAATTATTAAAATATTTCATATGATATTTTAAATGGAGAAAATAAACAAGGGTTTGTATTTAGAAGAATAAAATCATCGCAAATATTAATTTACACTTAGACATCGTCTTTTTTTAAATTAAAAATTATATGTAATAAAATTTTCCGGTAAATTTTCAACGAATCGTGAGTTAATTCCAGTTGAAACCAGTTATACATTTAACAAGAGCACAAATAAAATACAAAATAAACAATTTAACATTTATGTATTTATAATAAATAAATAAAAACACTGTTTTTGAACAAAACTATATAACTGACATTTTTTACTTTCATTTTTTATTTACCTCCAATCTGTGTTGTAGCTAGACCGATTTTGTTTTAATTGGGTTTCGATCGAGTTTTCTTAGTTATAGTCTCGATTCAGCAGTTAGTAAATTACTAGTTTTTCGCAAGGTTCTGTGGTGATTATTTTTAAGATAAAAAATTAGGCACTTATGTGTTAAACATTTTTAAAAGTATTATAAGTAATTACTAATTCCCATAATTAAACAGCGTTGGCCAAAAGCGATATATTCTAAGCTATTAATGATTACGTCATAATTTTTACGCGTCTGCATAAAATAATTTTAAATTAAATTGAAAAATTAGTTACGTTCGAAATAATGCTACTTTCATTCAAATTATACACAATATAAATACATCTTTGGTAAGTTAGGTAAACTTCGATATATTATTAAATTGGTAACGAATTTATATAAAAATAACAATGCATACAAGGAATGAAAGAAAAAACTTTATAGTAAAATAACCATAAACTTTTTCTCTAATTGTTAAAAAACGTATATATATGCTACGTATTCGTAAATAGATTTACGCAAAGTAATTTTAAATTTATTATTTTTATTATATAATGTAGTGACAAAGAAGCTGATCGTAAATAATCATTTCTTAAAATTCTTAGTTCTTTTTAAGCATTACACAATAACGTTTTCTTTTCCATATATGAAAAACCGTATACATTTATTACAAATAATATAATGTAGTAATTAGTTTATTTGTGGAATGTAATTATTGTACTATATACCAACAACCGTATAGTCTTTGTTGATTATAAATATCCGAAATCATGAAAAAATCCACACAACGATATAATAAATATAAAAAATAATTCACAACCAATTAATGATTTATAAAATATTTCTTTGAAAATGCACAAGGTTTTTATGGGTTATAAATTTTACCTAATATAAGGAACTTTAATTTTCTGGGAACACAAGATTTTTAATTTTAATACAAGGTAACACAACTGAAATTTTAATGTTTTCAATATGTACGATAGTAAATCGTCGATTATTTAACTCATTTATTTCTAAGTAATAATTTATTTATAAGGGACAGATGGTTGATAGAGATTGGTATGTTACAGTAAAAATCACAATAATAAAGCAAATTAAATGAAAACAGTAATTAAATTAATATTTTAAAAACTATGCTAACGTTTTTTTTTAGCAAAAATGCAAGCAATTTTCATAATAAGTGACGTTCATTATAAACTATAATAATCAAAGCATACTAGAAATTTAAAATGAATAATTCTTTATTGTTTTTAATCTCAAAGTTATGATATATAAAATCTATGATTAATGTGTACATCATACATTTATTTACAATTTTAAATTAAAATCGAAAGTGAAGATAAAATAATTTTGATAATACAATCGGTTTTTATTTACTTTACATCAATCAGCTACTGCTGTTTTAATCGAATCATTATCTAGTGTTTACAGCGACATGCATTACCATTATTATCTGTTCCATTAGTACATCGTTTTAAAATTAGCATCTGTGAAATATGACGATTGTCGTCTATTATAATTATTTTTAGTTTACAACTTGAGATTAAACTAATATTTTCAATTTTAAAATCAATTTGTATAGGCTTCCATTTTGCAAAACACTTTCCATCCGTATATATTTTTTTTATTTGTCGTCTATAACAGCGTCTATAGTATTCAAAATGTAGTGCATTTTATTTCCATTTGAAGGCCATCAGTAAAGTTTTTATATACATTTAATTTTCGTCTAATCATTAATAACTTCACTTACTTTTCTATCGGTTTTAAAAAAAATATATTTAAGCCGTTGTCTTGTTGGACGGATGCGGTGTTTAGATACGTTGAGTTATTAACGCTATATTTACGGATATTTTTTCATGGTTTTATTTCACCACGTCCGTGGTATTTTGACACGTTTATTAATTCTAATGTTTTTTTTTAAGAAAAAAAAAATATAAAAAGAATTAGTTGCCAATAATGATAAAAAAAAGAAAAATCTAATTCTAGCACTTACAAATATGCAGAACTTTTTATCATACATTATACCGTCAAAATGACGGGTCCCGCAAATCTAGTGTTAAAGGAAAACTTGAGACATTCAAGAATGTAAATGAAATACATGGTTAAATGGGCTCTAGTACTTTGCCTTACCCATTATGAAAGATCGCAAAAAATAACTTTTGTCATTGGTTTTTAGTATTGCAAGTAGAAATTTTTCGATTAAACTTGAGAAACTTCGATTTTTCTCTGTTAATATAATCGATTTTAAATCTCGAATGAGTGTCACAAATTCACACAAAAGTTAGTCCACTTTACAAGAGAAGTGCGAATTCTCTGCCAAGGGATTAAGCCTCATACGCTGCTAAACCGAGAGCAGCAGGTCGCTCGGAGGTTGGACACGGTGTTGGATCCATGTAAAGTCACGGTTTCCGGATGATGAAGCATACGCAGCTCCTTTTCAGCTTTCTGCTCCAAGTCCGCCCATCTATTCACATAAAAAAAAATTAGTAATAATTAATTTTAGTGAGTTATGTTACATACAGTACCCGGCATTTGATTCACGTCGGGAAAAAGAGTAAGACTTACGCCAAAGATCGGTTGGGTTCGGTTTTGTATAGCGTTCTCTTTATCGCACAATGCTACGATGGAAAAAGACAATTATAAAACCTAACCAAATATCTCGGTCTCGTTCGCGTGCCAAATCAAATGTTACTGTATATAGGTTTGGAATTCCGGTCGACTATTATGTGTATTGCTAACGTTTAGCTATAGCGAAAAATCGCACTATACTTCCTTGTGCTGGAACTAGAGGCCTACTCTACAAGGACGGTATTAAGACTATAATCCACCCCGCTTTTTTACGTTAAAATTATTTTATTTATTAATCACTCTATCGTTATTTTGAACATCTTAGAAATGATTTTTAACTGTTTGGTTGTTTTCCTTTTAAGGCGTGTTTTTAGAATAGAATAGTCTTTATTGCATAACTAAAATAAATAAGACAAAAAATACACATGAAACGAAATAAAAGAAAGCAAGTGTTACAAATAGAGCGAAGTAAAAGAATACGACAGCAGTGCAAAAGGCGGTCTTACTGCT
>DWQX01000034.1:0-36442 GCA_018245475.1 Pharmacophagus antenor
GTTATATGTAGGGCAGAAATGGGACTTAGGAAGTGTTTTCAAAAATGTAGTAGACAAAGATGGAAATCCCATTAAACTAGAAGAAGTAGAATATATCTGGATAGATGGAAAGAAAACAAGAGAAATAGATACCAGTAAACCAGGTAAGCATACTGTACAAATCGCTGTATTGAAGGCAAATAACGAGTGGGTATATAGTAATAAGGTTACAGTAACAGTAAAAGAAGACCAAACAAAAGCAGAATTAAAAGACACAGAGTTATATGTAGGGCAGAAATGGGACTTAGGAAGTGTTTTCAAAAATGTAGTAGACAAAGATGGAAATCCCATTAAACCAGAAGAAGTAGAATGTATCTGGATAGATGGTCAAGAAAAAGTCAGAGAAATAGATACTAGTAAACCGGGAAAGCATATTGTAGAAATCGCGGTACTAAATGCATACAACAAGTGGGTATATAGTAATAAGGTTACAGTAACTGTGAAAGAAAACCAAACAAAAGCAGAATTAAAAGATACAGAGTTATATGTAGGGCAGAAATGGAACTTAGGAAGTGTCTTCAAATATGCGGTAGATAAAGACGGAAATCCAATTAAACTCGAGCAAGTACCATGGGTACGAATAAACGAAGAGTGGATTGATTTACGTGAAAATAAAACAAAAGAATTGATAGATACTAGTAAGCCAGGTAAGCATGAAGTGCAAATCTGTGTGGCAAATGGATATGACGATCAGGAATCATGGGAATATAGTAACATAGTAACCGTAACCGTAACAGAAGAACCATTTACTATTAAACAGGTGCCATACTTTAACTTTGAAGATCACGCTCTTGTATCAATAAATAAATCAGTAGTTAATAAGAAAGAAAATCCAACAATTGACTTAGAAACCCCTTCAATCATGGGAAAAGATTGGCAATTACAAGTTGAACTATCTCCGTTTTTAGATAAAAAGAATAGTAAAAGTATTTTGAAAGGAGTGAGCTTGTATATTCCGAAGGGAAAACTAGAATCTGATTTAGAAACAGAGGAACTTACTCAATATGACTGTCAATTAGAAGCAAATGGAAAAGCGAGTATTTTAATGCATGGAACAAAAACAAAAGGTAAAGGTCGTTGGAAAAATAAATTGGCAACAAAAGAAATAACTTTGTCCATTCCGCCAGAAAATAAAAAAGGCAACTATGAATCAACATTGCATTGGACACTACTAGATGTACCAGGATAAAGTGTTAATACTTGGCTTAGAAACAAGATCATTTAAACGAATAATATATATGATCAAGAGCAAAGATATATTTTTGAAATAAATGTAAGTAAAGAAGCTATCAAGAAGTTAGAATTTCAACTTCTTGATAGACTTGAGAAACTGATAGTGAGGCTTGTAAATATGAAAAAATATTTAACAGGATTTCAATTAAAGATTATCGGATTGATTACAATGGTAATTGATCACTTAGCAGAATTTTTCAATTTTTTAGGAATTCCGTTATGGTTCCATTGGATTGGAAGAATTACTGCCCCTATTTTTTTATTTGAAAGTTCTGAAGGCTTTGTTCATACGAGTAATCGAAAAAAATATATGTTGCGATTACTCGTAGGCTTTTGGGTAATGAATTTAATAAATCTAGTATTGAATCAATACTTTGTGGTTAATGGAGAAATTATAGCAAATAATGTTTTTAGTACATTATTTTTAGGAACAGTTTATATGCAATCTATTGCATATCTTAAAGAAAGAAAATTTATTGCAAGCTTCTTTTGGTTTATCATTCCTATCTTAATAGGATTAATTTCATTTATATTTACAATAGGTGAAATGAGTACGATAAATATGATTAGTTTACAACTATATACCTTATTTGTACCATCTTTGTTTGCTACTGAAGGTGGATTTTTGATGGTATTGTTAGGAGTATTGTTCTATATATTTCATGGAAAAAAATTTTTTCAGGTTTTATCGTTAGGAATTGTGTCTTTTATTTCAGCAGCAGCAACCGGTTTTTCAGATTTATTTTCTAGTAACGATCAATGGATGATGCTCTTTTCAGCAATTCCTATTATTTTATATAACGGAGAAAAAGGAAAAGGGTTAAAAAGTTTCTTCTATTATTTTTACCCTGCACATATTATCGTATTTGCCATTCTTTCTTTTGTCCTTCGTCAATAGGAACAGTTCAGAATTAAAATTTGTTCACGCATATAAAGAAATCTATGAGTGAGTGTCTTTAGTCGTTAATTCCTAAATTTTGTATGTTATTATTCTTAAACCAAATTGGTAATACTTTTGAGAAAAAATAATAAAAGATGTACTTCATGTGTGTTCACTTTCTACTGAAATTATAGTGTCACGGAATAGTTCATTTCAAAATATTGTAGCAAAACTATTAGTATGGACTTAGAGTCAATCTTTCATTTTTGTTAGCAGAATTTTATATTGTTCAATAGACAAGTGTATCCTGAATATATTTTAATAAGATTAAGTACTTTGAAATTAAGGAAAGTTGATATAAAACATGTTGAAAGATAAATAGATAAAGGAGAACTTAGGTTGTTATTCATACTATCATTAAAATTTGTTTCGATGATAGCAATCATTTTCATCGGGATTAAGGCACATTGCGAAAATCATGATGACTATTTTTGAAAATGAGTATTGATTATTAGTAACTTAAATAATAAGTGACTATAAAAAGATGAAATTTATTTTCTCTTCTGGATGTATGTGATCTTGTCTATCAGGCACCAGGAAATGGAAAATATTTAAAATAGAAAAAGAAAATTTATTTTATATAAATTTCCAATTAAATTATCAAAGAAAGGGCTAAAAAGTATGTGTACCAAAAAAGATATTATTGAATTACTCAGGAATCCAATGATCACATCGTATTCTATTGAAAAAATGTCTAACGGACGAATATCTACTACTACAGCATCCAAATATCGGAATCGTGTAAAACAAGAAATAGATCCATTCCTTATATTCACTAAGATGTCTTATAGAACTATAAAAAATTTCGAGGAATTAGCGAAAGAATTAAAAGAAGTGAATCCTAAGACAAAAGAAGAAGTTACAATGATGATTGACAATTATAGTTTGAGAAATTACTACAAATTATAAAGTATCAAACTTTAATAAAACTAATTACCATTTTTGGATATAATATCATGATAATATAGGTTAGGAGCTGACTGTATTGAATTTAAAAAGAATCTTTTTTGCCGTAGCAATGCTAGGAGGAATCGTTGCTTTTACTGCCTGTGGTCTGGGTAAGGATGAGGTAACAAACACAAACTATAAGGTAACTGTTGAAGACGCAGCAAATATTTACCAAAAAAATACGAATAATTCAGAAATTCTGTCTATTAACTTTGACATTGGTGAAAGCTCTAAAGAATATGAGTATATGTTTGTTAACAAGACTGAAAAAATATATATAAATCCACAAAATGAAAAAGTAAAAAAAGAAAGTATTACTAGCGGTGGAGAGAATAATAAAGAACCATTTAATGCAAAAGAGCTTGAAGGGACTAAATCTACAAAAAAAGTTTTAGAAGAAGCTAAAAATAAGGTGGGAGGGATTTCTCCACGAGTATTGGATTGGCGATTAGAAAAAAAAGATGGAACATTAGTTTATGATATCAATGTTAAGACAAACACAGGCTCTGAAAGAGTACTATTAAGTGCAAAATAATTTATAAGTGTTATAAATTATGTAACATGTAACAAAAAGGAAGGGAATGGTTAAATGAAAAGTTCAGCTAAGTTATTTATTTTAGGAATAGGACTAACTTTTGGAGGTCTTATAACGAGTGTTCCAGCAGAAGCAAAAAATATCGTGACGAGTAACTATGAATTAGGAAGTTTTGCTCAAAATGACCCTGTCAATCAACCCTTGCTAAGAAGTAAACGTAGTCTCAGTGAAACACCTCCGAGAGTGGATTTTATCGATATTTCCTCTCACAATGGAGAGATTTCTGTAGAACAATTTCAAAAGATGAAAAACATGGGAATTAAAGGCGTAGTAGTCAAATTAACTGAAGGAACAACCTACAAAAACCCGTTAGCCCCTAGTCAAATTACCAATGCCAAAAAAGCAGGTCTAACTGTTTCAACGTATCATTTTTCTTGGTTTGAAAATCAACAAGAAGCAATTGATCAAGCCAATTACTATGCGGATTACGCAGAAGAATTAGGGCTATCCCAAAATAGCGTCATGGTTAATGACGCAGAAACCACGCCAATGATTAACGCGGATGCCACAAAAGTTTCTGTCTACTTTAGAGATCAATTAGCAAAACGTGGCTTCAAAAATGTTGTCCATTATTCTAGCGCTAGTTGGTTCAATAATAATTGGATGGAATATGACGTTTTAGGTAAAGAAAATAGTTGGGTGGCAGAATGGCCGTCGAACCCAAGCGCTAATAACTTACTACACACAGATACAGCCGCTTGGCAATGGAGTAGTCAAGGCTCTTTTGATTTTGTTCCTGGAATTAACTTTGATTTCAACGTGGATTACTTAGGACGCTTTACGACTAAGTGAATAAAAGAGATTAGGACATAAGGGTTAAAAATCATAAAAAAGAAGACTGAAAATCTTTTTACGATTTTTAGTCTTCTTTTTTTATTTTAGTTGTTTATAATTTGAATAGAGTTAATTTCATTAATATAAGTGAAGTCTAAAATAAAAGCACTATTGGTAAATAATAGTGTTTTTAGAGCAAAATCTATTCGATTAGTGAATAAAATTTTTTTGACTACTTATACATATACATGAGTTCCTTGCAACGATTAATTGCGTGATCAAGGCTCTTATATTTATCAATATCAATATCTAATATGGATAAACGTAATTCAATATTTTTTATCTCCCTTAAATTTAAAACGGCATAGAAAGGATCAACTGTTTGATTATTGTTTATTTTTTTTGTTAAAAAAGCTTTTGAACGTGAAGAATATAGATTGTAGTTTAAAGAGTAAACTTTTATTGGAAAAAAATTAGTATTCATATGAACACCTACTTTCTGATACAAGTAAATTCTAACATTAATTTTCATATTAGTTACTTTTATTTTTAAAAGTAATTGAATCTTAATAAGTTCGAATTGATCACTATCTAAAATATCTCAAGAAGACTTAGTTTTGTTTATTCCTTATTAATGTGTTACATTGAACAAGTAATCAATTTTGATAAGTAATTTGAGTTATATATTTAAAAACTATACTTCTCCTTTTGCCACTCAACATTTTTTGCAATAATTTGTATGTTTTAGTGCACTAGGAGGAAATATATATGAACAATGGTACAGTAAAATGGTTTAACGCAGACAAAGGTTTTGGATTTATTACAGGTGAAGATGGCAATGATGTATTTGCCCATTTTTCAGCTATCCAGACAGATGTATTTAAAACTTTAGATGAAGGACAAACCATAACGTTTGATACTGAAGAAGGTCCGCGTGGGCCACAAGCCGCTAATATCGCAAAAGCTTAATTACGAGTAATAACGGATCAATTTTTGATTCGTTGTTTTTTTAATATTTATTGTATGAAAAAATTTAAAATTACAGAAAAGAGGAAAATTTATGGGATTTAATGGATGGAAACCAAGTGTGCCTTCTGAAAGTAGTAAACAATTTTCTGAAAATCAATATGTATCTTTTATGCATAGAAAAGAAATAAGAAGTGGTAAGATAAAAGATTTATTGACCAATTCAGCAATTATAGAATTGGACAGCATCAAAGGTCATAAAGAAAAAAATAAAACAATTGTGATTGGATATGACAAATTATATGTATCTAAGCATGAATAATAAATAGTTACAATTAATGAATTATTAAAATCTAAAAAAACTTTATGCAAACTAGTAGTTATACTGGATAATTTTTTTGCATAATTAGTTTATTAAATTCTAACAGGTTATTTATCACATAAAACAAATTGAATAAATGTTTTTAAATAATAGTTTATAATTATAGGAAGTCAAAATATTTGTATAAATAAATAACATCCTATAAAATTTTATTGTAAACAAAAATTAGGGGGATATATAAAATGGAAAAAAGAAATACAAGATTCAGAACTTATTTTACAGATGATGAAGCAGGGACAAATATTTCTTGGGGGGCAGTTTTTGCTGGAGTAATCACATTTTTATCTATTTTTATGACTCTTGGACTTATTGGATCAGCGATAGGGTTCGGTACTTTAAAACCGACATCAAGTAACCCTTTAGATGGCGTTGGGACTGGACTCATTATTTGGACGATTATTACTATTGTGTTATCTCTGATGGCTGCAGGATTTGTATCTGGTGTAGCAGCTAAAAGAATTGGTTTATTGCACGGCTTCTTAACATGGGCAACAAGTATGATTGTAGTAATGCTGCTAGTGAGTTATACAGCAGTTAGTGCATTTTCAGCAATCGGTTCTCTTTTAGGAAATGTAGCTTCTGGTATAGGGGATAGCGTTGGAGCAGTTGCTTCTACTACTGGCGATGCGATCTCAAAAGGTTTTGATAAAGTAACTGATGAAATTGGCACGGTCAATACACAAGAACTACAAAACAATGTAAATAAATATTTAAAAGATACGGATGTTCCAGAACTTCAACCAGATTATTTAAAAGATCAAATGAGTGAAGCGACTGATAAAATCAAAGATGCTGGTAAAGAAATTATAAAAAATCCTGAAAATGCAGATAAGGTTTTTGATTCTACAGCGGATTCTTTACAAGACCAAGCGAAAAAAATTGGCGATTCCGTAGATAAAAACGCGATTGCGAATGCTGTAGCGAAAAATAGCGACTTATCTCAAGAAGAAGCACAACAAGCAACAGATAATATTTACAATGAATTAAAAACAGCTAGTGATGAAGCGCAAAAACAAATTGACACTGCGCGTACTAATTTAGATAAAGCTAAAGATGATTTGAAAGAATCAATCGATGAAGCAAGACAAGCGGCAGAGGATGCGTCAAACACGACAGCTAAAGCATCTATTTGGGGATTTGTTGCAATGGTCGTTGGCTTAATTATTACTTCCCTATTTGGATTATTAGGGGCTAACTTAGTAAAAAATCCTGAAAGAGAGCATAAAATGTAAGAGCATTAAAGTAATTTAAGTGTTAATAATCAATGTAATGAATATTTTGAACTGCTTATAAAAAAAGTCTGAGAACATTATTGTTAATGCTTTTCAGACTTTTTTATTGCATGCAATTGTTATTATTTAATCGAATTTTATAATTTTTAAATCTTTAAAAAACGCTTCTGTACCGATATCAACGAACAATCCTATACTACCAGAAGCAGCCTCCCCGAGTTTCATGTTCTCTACAACCAAAGAAGGAGTTTCATTATTGTTTAGATAAAATTCACCTCTAGATTCTTGAATTATGGCTTTTAAAGTAATCCATTCGTTAAGCTGAATATCAGCTGGACCTTCATAATCCGCTATATTAAGATTTCTAAAATATTCAAAGGTATAGTTAGGGTATGAAAAATATTGTACTGCTCTATTCTTTCTTATATGATCTTCGCTATGACCATTGGTAGGGCGTATATAAAAAGATTCAAATTTAGAATCATCATCATTTATCCTGAATGCAATACCGATAAAACCTCGAGCAAAGTTTGGAGCATTCGACAATAACCTACTTAACATTTTTACTTCAATTATACCATTATGAAAAGAAAAATTAGTTACTTTAGCGTAGGTGTTTTCATCAAACTCCATTATTTTATTTGATTTTACAACTCTTAAAACAATATCTTTTTTTAAAGTAGTAAGTTTGGTATTTACATTTACTTGCTCAAAATCAAACATTTCTATATCCATGTTTTCACGCTCCCTAATTTTCTATAATATAAGGATAGCTTATTTTTTTTAGAATGAGAAGTAGGTACAAAAATGTAACTATATGTTAACTTGTGTTTTGTAGAATTCTCCCCACTCTCTCATAGATTCAATTACAGGTAATAATGTATTTCCTAGTTTAGTTAATTTATATTCGACATGGGGTGGATTTTTTTTAAAATCAATACGTTCAACAAGGCCATCTTTAATCATTGACTTTAAACTAGCTGTTAAAACTTTTTGTGAAATTCCACTCAATGATCTTTTTAACTCACTATTTCTTTTGGAACCAGTCATTAAATCCCGGATAATCAAGACCTTCCATTTACTATTAACTAGTTTAACTGTTGTTTCTACATCACAAATAGGTAATTGTGGATTTTTTTTCATAATTTTGTTCTCCGAATAAAATTTTTAATTTATCTATAGTATAAATTAAATTTATAGATAATTTCAACGAAAATATCTAATAAAATTTTATTAATAGACTTTCTATTTTAGCTAATATTGTGTGAAAAATTATAGATATATATTTTAAAACATAATCAGTTGCCTTGAAGTTAACTTCAAGGTTTATAATGATGAAAAATAGATAGTAGGGAGTTAGATAGATGAAAAAGACACTTTATTTAATGAGACATGGTCAAACATTGTTCAATCAACAAAAAAAAATTCAAGGATGGTGCGATTCTCCTTTAACAAAACAAGGAATTGAACAAGCTAAGATAGCTAAAGAATTTTTTGAAAAAAACGGTATTGTATTTGATGGTGCACACACTTCTACTCTTGAACGAGCTTCAGATACATTAGAATTAATTACAGAAATAAACTATGAGAGGCATAAAGGATTAAAAGAATGGAATTTTGGCAGATTAGAAGCGGAGCATGAATATTTAAATCCATCATTACCTTATAGAGATTTTTTTGTACAATATGGTGGTGAAGAAGAAATAGAGTTTAGAAAAAGAGTAACAAAATGCTTAGTAAATATTATGCAGAAAGAACAAGGTAAAACTATTTTAGTAGTCTCACATGGAGCAGCTTGTAGACAATTTATAAGAGAGTGGGCGCATTTAAGTGATATTACACCGCAAGCTCCTATTGGTAACTGTAGTATTATGAAATTTTGTTTTGAGAATGATCAGTTTTACTTAGAAGAGATTATTAATCATGATTTTTCACATTTAGAGTAAGGAGGTAAAGACAATAATGAATATAAAACAGGCAGCAGAAATGTTTAATTTAACAGTAGATACGTTAAGATATTATGAACGAGTGGGAATAATACCTCCTGTATCAAGAAACAGTAGCGGATATAGAGACTATAAAACTAAAGATTTAAATTGGGTTTATTTAGTAAAAAATCTTCGTAATGCAGGATTATCTATAGAATCTTTGATTGAATTTTCAACTTTAGCACAACTTAGAGATAAACAAAATGTAGAAGATGCGCAAAAGCATATTTTAAAAGAACAGTTAGTAGAATTAGATAAAAAGCTAGGGGAAATGCAACAAACAAGAGAATTACTTGTGTACAAGATAGAAACATATGAGGATCATATTGCAAAATTTAAAGCTGGTGAATTGGATCCTGATAAAGTCGAAAAACTATGGGAACGAAAAAAATAAATTTTTTTCTTTTTATGTATTTAACTCTAAGGTTTAGGATAGAACATGTAAAGAAATTAGAGGAGGAAAACAATATGCAAACAATTACTTTGAATAATGGTGTAGAAATGCCTCAATTGGGATTTGGTGTGTATCAAATTCCATTAGAAGAAACAGCTGAAGCAGTCTATCAAGCCATTAAAGTAGGATACCGTTTGATCGATACAGCTTCTATTTACGGAAATGAAAAAGAAACAGGTGAGGGAATCAAACGTGCCATCAATGAAGATCTGGTCACTAGAGATGAACTTTTTATTACCTCTAAATTGTTTATTCTTCAAGCATCAGAGGACAAAGCTAAGGAAACGATTGAACATTCTCTTAAAGTAATGGGATTGGATTATCTTGATCTTTATCTTATTCATCAACCATATGGAGATATTTATGGTGCATGGCGGTCAATGGTTGCTACTCAAAAAGCAGGGAAATTGCGTGCAATAGGAATTTCAAATTTCAAGTCAGCTAAAATGATTGAGTTTGTTGGATTGAATGAAGTAAAACCTCAAATTAATCAAATTGAAGTGAATCCATGGAATCAGCGAATTGAAGATCAGGAATGGCACGAAAAATATGAAGTACAAATAGAAGCTTGGGCACCATTTGCAGAAGGCCGCCATGAACTATTCAAAAATCCAGTATTAGAAGAAATCGGTGAGCAATATGGCAAGTCAATTGGTCAAGTTGTGCTTCGCTGGCTAATGCAAAGAGGGATTGTAGCTTTAGCAAAATCAGTCCATCCTGAACGAATGGCTGAAAATATAGATATTTTTGATTTTGAGCTTTCAAAAGAAGACATTGAAAAGATAGCGAATTTAGACATGAAAGAATCTGCTTTCTTTGATCATGACGCACCACAGCAAGTGGAATGGTTTATGAATAGAATGCTAGACACTGAAATTAATGTGGATTAAAGGAGTTAAAAAGATAGGTCCATATGGTTACTTTAAAGTAACTAATTGCTAGCTTTAATAAAACCTTATAAAATTATTTTAGAAAGGAAGTGATTGTTATGAACAAATATAAAAATATAATTATCGGTTTTGGAAAGGGAGGGAAAACACTAGCAAAAGAAATTGCTATGCGTGGTGAAGAGGTATTGATGATTGAAGAATCTGAACTAATGTATGGAGGGACATGCATTAATGTAGGATGTATACCATCAAAATCTTTAATAATTAATGGAGAAAAACATGTAGATATGTCAACGGCACATTCAATAAAAAATAGTTTGACAAGTAAGCTGAGAGAAAAAAATTACAATAACCTTTTTGAGGAAGAGAATATAACTATTTTAAATGGAAAAGCTAAATTTTTATCAGATAAAATCATACAAATCACTAAGACAGATAATACGAAAATACAAGTTAAAGGTGAACGTATTTTTATTAATACGGGCTCAAAAGCTATCAAATTACCTATAGATGGGTTAAATAAAAGTAAGAATGTTTTAGATTCTACAACTGCTATGGAACAAGTAATAGCACCAGAAAAAATAGTTATTATAGGTGCTGGTTACATTGGGTTAGAATTTGCATCAATGTTTAATTCTTATGGAAGCAAAGTTAGTATTTTAGATGCTAGCTCTGAATTTTTACCTAGAGAAGATGAAGATATCTCAACATTAATATATAAAGATTTTTTAGATAAGGGAATTGATATTCAGTTAGGCGTATCTATAAACCATATCATAGATAAGGATAATTATACTGAAGTAATATATACTCAAGCTGGTAAAATAAAGAAAGTAGAAGTGTCTAAATTGCTTGTAGCTACAGGTAGAAAACCTAATACAGATGCCTTAGGATTAGAAAACACAAATATAAAAACGGATAGTCATGGGGCTATTGTTGTAGATGAATTTTTAAAAACATCTGTGGAAAATATTTGGGCAATAGGCGATGTAAAAGGGGGCCTACAATTTACCTATATTTCTTTAGATGATTATAGAATAATAGTGGATTATCTTTATGGTGACAAAAAGAGAAATACTATGAATAGAGGTAATATACCGTACAGTGTATTTATAACACCACCTTTTTCAAGTGTTGGAATAAAAGAAAAAGAGCTAGAAAAAAGCAAAGTAAACTATAAAGTTTTTAGTTTACCTGTAAAAGCTATACCTAAAGCCCATATTATTGATCAGACAGTAGGAATTTTTAAAGTAATAATAGATGCAGAAACTGAAAAGATTTTGGGAGCTTCTTTATATGGTGCAGAATCTCATGAATTAATAAATCTTATTTCGTTGGCAATGGATTTTAATATGGACTATAAAGTATTACGTGATAGAGTGTATACCCATCCTACTATGTCGGAATCTTTAAATGATTTACTAAAATAAAAAATTGAAGTTCATTTCATAACCATAGAAATGAACTTCAATTTTTTAGATTTGTACAATCTAATTCTCTTTGACCCCATAGTTTCATTTGTAAAACAATAGTTGCTAAATCTTTTCCCTTTTCAGACAAATAATAAGTAGACGAAGTAGTATTATTGAAAACTTCTTTTTCATTCTTAACAATCTCATTGTCTTCCAAAAGTTTTAGTTGTTGTTTGATCATTTTTGGAGAACTATTCGGAAGCAATCGGCAAACTTCTCCAAAGCGCATAGATCCTCCGTTTAGGGATTCTATTATTTGGGGAACCCACTTTTTTCCAAGTATATTAGATAAAGCCTCTACAGGGCATTTTTTTTCCACGTTTTTATCCATTATATAACACTCCTTTTATGATTCATTAAAAATAAAAACTAATTGAAAATAAATCTGTAGATATCAGTTTCTTTATGAAAGTAATAATTGTTAAAAAGTGTATTAGCGTGTGCAAAAGTACAATTATTTACATACATAAGATGCTCGATGAGTCTATTTCTTAATGCAGATTTGCTCATAAAAAAGTATTGTGCAATTTCTTCGAATGAATAAAATTTTTTTAATGCGTAAAACAATGCTTGATCATTTGCCATTAACATACTAGCACCGACATTAGCACGATATTCTTTTGGAAAATCTTCCATCAAGTAACCATTTTTCAAAAGAATATCAGAAAAAGTATGAGTTGCATTATTAATTTTAGGTATATCTATGTAGTAATGCATAACCTCATGCATTTTAGTGAAATTTTTTCGTTCTAACATTAATTCTTTGTTTGTTGTTATAATGACTTCATCGTCTACTTTAGAGATTGAACCAAGCATCCGTCTTTTAAGTTGTTTTTGAAACGTGTATTCAACAAATTCAACATCTTCAACTTCTTTTACATATTTTTCAATATCAAAGCATTTAACTTGTTCAACATTTTTGGAAGAGTAGTAAGATACTTCTTTTATTAATTCGTTCGAAAAATTAAATGCTTCAAAATAGAGTTCTTTACTAATAAAATCCACCAACAACAGTCCAATCAATCTTTTTTGTTACGTTCCTTTTTTTCTTTTGCTTTTTTTATAAGAAAATCTTGAAAGTCGATTAATTCTTCTTCTAATTCTTCTATATCTTCTATGTCCATATCAGAAGTATTAAGACGAAAATGTGAGATGATATTTTGTCCCACATTTGTTTTTTCTTCAGGGGGAATGGGATTGTTAGTTCTATTTGTAAGGTAGTCTGTTGATACATTATAGAAATCCGCAAATTGAATTAGTTCGTTATCACGAATGGGACGAGCACCTGATTCAATTTTATTATAAACACTTCTATCCATGTGCAGTAAATCAGCTAATTCTTTTTGAGTTAATTCTTTATTTTCACGTAGTTGTTTCAAACGTTCATTTGTTTTAATAATAGTCACCTTCAATCTATTGATTTAATACAGTTTAACATGGATTTAAAATAAATCTTTAAAAAAATCTGAAATAAATCTTGACATTTCTTTTATAGAATATTACACTATGTTCATGAAGATTCGAAATAGAATCTATTGGTTCTTTTACGAATCATAATTAAATAAACAAAAAGCGTTCACGAGGAGAAAATGAATTTCTGTTTCGCAAACACTTATATAAATACTAGACACATTTATTTTAAGCGATTTGACGAAATAATACAAGAATGAAATTTTTGTTCGAGGTTGTAAGTCTTGTTGAGGTGGTGCATACCAGCCGTTGAATGGGACGCAAGGTGGCAGTAGTATCTTTAATTAGAGCCATATTGATGACAGATTAATGCAGAGCTGTCAGATTATTTTCAATAACCATGTCGTGAGACACGTTGGAAATAGTTGCTGAACTAGATTGAATAAAAAAATCTATGCAAGCTCAATAAAAGGAGGAGAGCTGTACACCGTATATTACAATACTATCTAATGTGCCGTGATGTGATGTAAGAGTCACTAGCCGTTGAAGATGATTCTATGTATTGTGATGAACGTAAGAATCTAAAATTGAAATACAATTAAAGTTGTTATTTTTAAGTGTGGAAAAAATTTTTTCTAAAAGAATATTAAATCTTAACTTTAGTAAGCACAACTGTATTATTTTAGTTGTACTTTTTTATTTTAAATGAAAGAACAGAATTTGTTATTAAGTGAATAAGGAGGATAAAAATGAAAGAAGAGTTATTACTTTTTGTTGAGAAGTTTGTTGAACGTATGAAACGACAGAAAAAAGCTTTTTCTATTTCGGATATAGAAAAGAGCTATAACTTAGAACGTAAGAAGTTAGGTAAGAGTGCGGTTAAGTTAACAAACATGGAACGCTTAACAATTGAAAGTCGATTATTAAAAAATCAGATTTTACAACGAACATATAAAATGACTGGTTATCATAAATCTTGTCAAGTTGTGTTTTTTTAGTTAGTAAGAAGAATTGCATAAAGAGAGAAAGGCAGTCAATGGTTGACTGTTTATTTTTGTACAAAAATTAGTGAAAGAAGGAAATTATTTTGGCAAATAGAATTCAAGAAATTGCATTAAGTGATAAAAATTTAGGAAGTAAAATTAAAGCTGTCTATAAAACAGAACGTGATATTTATGTAAATGGGGCACCTGTTCGTGGTCGTGTGTTCACCGCTTCAAGCGAAAAGCAACGTGATTTTGAAATTTTTGTTCCTCATTTACGAAATTCACAAATGTTGAATGGTCGTGAAGAAGTAAAATTAATTGAACCAGTGGCTCGAATCAACGTAAAACGGAATAACATTGGAAATAGTCGCTCAATTGACATGGTTGTTTATGCAAAACGTTTGGAAGTTGTAGGAGGTAATAAATAATGGGATTAACATTCGAAAATAACACGATTGAAAATTTTGATGTAGTAGGAACATTTGGTACGATGAATTTTTTAGAAGTAGTTGCAATTAATGAACGTGATGGTGAAGGAAATGTGACTGACGATGTTCGTGAACAACGAGTAACGGTTTATTCTAGCAAATTAAATGACCAAGTAGAAATTGCGATTGATCCAGGCTATGACGTTAGTGATATCAATTATGATGATGAAATCGAGTTGACTGGAAATGTAACAGCTCGTGGATGGCTTAATGTTTACAAAGGTTTTAATGACAATGTACAAACAGAACAAGCGTTTAAAGTCCGTGCAGTGAATATTAAAAAAGTAGGAGCTGTTAAACCAGCGCAACCTACACTACAAAAAGAAAATAAGAATCAAGCAAATGAGCAAAAATAAATATTAGATTGAGGTAGATTTAATGAGTAAAAGGGAAGAATTAAAAAAATAGGTGATGAGTTATATAAAGTTTTGGCACAAAACAACGTTACCTTTGAACAAGCAAAAGTAACGCTAAATTATCTTTCGATTAAATTAGATCATGAAATGCAACGAACAATGGTGTCTCTTAAGACGTTGTAAAATAGAGAATACTTTTTTCAGGAATGTAGTATTGAATATTGGAGCTGATAAATTCTAAAATTTTATCATCAATAATTGATTGGAATTTTTCAATTTTGAGTCTTTGGTTGTTGGCAAGAATAATTGTTACGGATTGCATGTCTATTTCACATGCTTTTTCAATTGTTTTTAGCATTATTATAGGACACCTCCTTTTGTTAATATTTTACCACTGAACCAGAAATTTCTGAAAAAATTAATTAGATGTGGGAATTGAAACGAAAGTAAATATCATATTCAGACGAATCGGTAGCACCATTTAACAGCTAAAAAGGGCATTCTAACGAGTGCCCTTTTTACTATTAATTTGTGTTAACAAGATTTGTTAATAGACATTAATAATAAAGAAAAGGAGAGGTTAAATGAAACAAGGGAAACGCCTAGTTAGGAAAGAAAAAGAGTTGTTGAAAAGTTGCTGATTGAATCCAATAAATTGGTTAGTAGAAAGACGGTTGAAGAGTAGTGTGATTTTTCTTCATAAAGAAAGTGGTAATTTGAAGGAAATTTATTATTGAAAGGGGGGGGGCGGAGAAGTAGTGTTAGACTTGGCGGAAAGAATGGGTGTAAAACAAGAAAAATATAGGAGGTTTTTAGAGAGAAAAATTAGAGTCTATCGTATGTGGCAAAGTTTTAGTTATTATAGTACATTGTATTTAAAACTTTATAACGAAACTAGTGAGTATCTTATCCAGTTTTTATTGTTAGATGATTTATTTTTTGAATGTGATGAAGCTATTTTAAACTTGTTAGATAATTTTTTAGAACAATTAGTTAAAGCATATAATAATAAACTGCATGAAGATTTTGATAAGGGTGTTTTCTTTGAGGAATACACAAGTAAAGTGAATTGATTGTGAAATTTGAATGCTTTATAATGGCTTTAGAATAGACGTTAGAAGAGGTGAGAAAAATGGTGATGACAATGAATGAAATTAAAGAGCGTGTGAAACCTGTAGCAGAAAAACACAATGTACCAGTCGTTTATGTCTTTGGTTCTTATGCACGTAATGAAGCGAAAGAAACCAGTGATATTGATTTTGCTGTAGATATTACAGGACAATCGGAAGAAGCCTATTGGAATTTGTATGGAGATTTCTTTGAAGAATTAAAAGAAGCTGTAGCGCATGATATTGATTTAGTGGAGCTAGAAACTCTTGTTGATACACAAGATAAACCTGAAAGAAGAGAATTGTTAGCTACCATTTTAAAGGAAGGTGTAAAGGTATTTGAGAGATAGTACAGCAAAGGATTTACGTTTGTTAAGAGGAACGCTGATCTACATTGAAGATATAGAACAGACACTCAATCGTTTTGGAAGGGATTATGAAACCTTCTATCATGATAGAGTGTTTTTTAATGCAATCAGTATGTGTTTAATGCAAATTGGTGAATATACTGTTGGGAACAGTGGCTTTTCAGAAGAATTTAAAGAGAAAAATAGTGGTAAAGTTGATTGGAAAAGACTTAGGAATATGAGGAATATGTTTGCACATTCGTATAGCACAATGAATGAACGTCAGATTTTTCGAATGGCTACAGAATATATTCCAGTGTATAAAGAATTTTGTAGACAAGAATTAGCACGGTTAAAAAAAGAAGGTAGGTAAATGGTAAAAAAATTATTTAGATATAGAGGTAGAAGAATTCGTTATTCTTCAAGAAATTTGTTGGCACTCTATAGAGTGTTATTTTTTATGCCAATTTTTGCTTGTTTAGGCTATTTTGTGGGCTATAAATGGATGTATCCTTTATATCTTTCAAATCCAACTGATTGGAAAATATATATTGTACCAGCGTTAATCATTATAGGTGTCTCGATAGGCTCAATCGTGCTAATTACATTGCTTGTTAAGGCTTCAATTATCAATTCGGGCTATTTTTCTAAAGTAGAACAACGTCAAGTGTTAGCTCGTATGATTATCGACAATGGCTATTATACGAAGAAGCAAGTTAAAGGTAGTGATGGTAAAACAAAAGAAAAAATAAAGTTCCCAAAAATTTATTATAAGTCTGCAAAAAATAGTATTTTCGTTTCATTTGAAACAGCAGGTAATAAATTTCAGGAAAAATTTGAAACCATTGGTGGTTTTTTGGAAACAGCGTTTCATGCGGACAATTTAAATAAAATTGATGAAAAAGGCTTTATTACCTATGAACTAGCTTCTGATGTTTACAATAAGCGTATTTGGATAAAGGATATGCAAGCTGATAAAGGAAAGGTTCAATTAATGAAAGGGTTGTATTGGTACTTTGATAAAGACCCACATTTATTATTAGGTGGTGGAACTGGCGGAGGTAAAACTTTTACCATTTTATCTCTAATTTATGCACTTTGCCGTGTGGGTGAAATGGAAATTTGTGATCCAAAAAATTCTGACTTGATGGCACTAGGTAAGTTACCAATGTTTGCAGGAAAAGTGCATACAGGAAAAATAGATATTGTTAATTGCTTGAAAAATGCAGTTGAATTAATGAATGCACGTTTTGAAATGATGAATAATAGCCCTGATTACAAAATGGGTAAAAATTATGCGTACTATGGTTTAAAGCCTAAGTTTATTGTGATTGATGAATTTGCAGCATTTAAAGCAGAATTAGCGAATGACTATGCGATTGATGGCGATGTAGATGAATATTTAACCCAACTTATTTTAAAAGCTCGTCAAGCAGGGATTTTCTTTATCGTTGCAATGCAACGTCCAGATGGTGAATTTATCAAAACGGCTTTACGTGATAATTTTATGTTTCGAATGTCAGTTGGCCGTCTTTCAGAAACAGGTATTTTGATGATTTTTGGTGATGAAAATAAAAATAAAAACTTTAAATATGTTGAAAAAGTTGACGGTCAAAAAGTCTATGGTCGTGGTTATGTTGCACAAGGAGGTTCAGTAGCAAGAGAATTTTATAGCCCGCAAGTACCACAAGATTTTGACTTCATTCAGGAATTTATCAAGATTTCTAAAGAACTAGGATATGAAGAAATTTCAAAAGAAGTTCAAGAAGAAGTATCTCAAAAAATATCAAAACATGTGGATAAAGAAGCCCTTGCTGAAATTGATGAAGAGTTAGAAGCAGGGCAAGCAAAGTTAGCTAAGTTAAGTGAAAAATTTGGATAATAAGAAAGGAGCTTTTTATTGGATTCTAATGAAATAATCAAACACGTTAGAGAACGAGTATATGTTGAAGTCAAGAAACGATATAAAAAGCCTGATTTAGATACACGTATTCGTGACATTCTCTATGAACAATCAGAAAGCTATGCAAAATTAGTTCGATTTTCTAATGGAAAGCGAATAAAAAAATTAACTGATCCTGTTGAGTTTGAAAAATTTATAGAAAATAAGGGAACTAAAATGGTTGAAGAAGTAATCTTTGCTTTGAATAAAAAGGAGGAAAAAGAAAGTGAAATTTAAATCGCAAGGACAAATGCTAAGTTATGTAAAAGAGAAGGAACAAAAAATAATTAAAGAAATTGACCGAAGAGCAGAAAAAGAAGGAGTTTCAGATAATAATAGATTGCTTGATTATAAGTCTTTAGTGACTTCTATTTTAGATGCAGAAGCTTTTTATGATGAAGATAGACCAGTTGAGGAAAAGAAATTCTCAACATCACAAGAAGTTGATAAGTATTTAGAAACAATATTTAAGGAGCATATGGATTCTGCTTGGAAAGAAATGTTTGGTAAGTAGGTGTTAAGTATGTTTTCGTTTGAGGAAGTGATTTTACAACTTGAAAATAAAATTGCACTAAAAACATTAAAAAACTGGGCGAATAAAATAGAGAGATTAACAGATAAAAAATTTGAAAGGAAATATGCAAAAAATTCTAAAGGTTATACCTATTCGTTTAAAGTTTTCAGTTCTAATGATGTTGAATCCTTTTTTAAATTAATTGATCTAAGAAGTAAAAATATTCCTTTAGATATAGCTATTTCGGATGTTTTTATGTCAGAAGAAGAGAAAAAGAAGAAGGAAACTATTTCAATAACAAAAGCAGAGTTTCGAGAAAATCAAGCAACAGTGAAAGAGCTAATCGATTTAGTAAAGGACGTACTATCAGATAATGCAGAGATAAAAAAACGCTTGAAAGTTTTAGAAATGAAGTAAGGAATGGTAGGAGAGTAGACTAGAAGTTGCTAGGGATTGTTGCGTGCTTTGTAGATAGAATAGGGGTGGCGCCCCAAGGCGCCCGCCCCTATTCTATCGTTAACAAAAGTAGCAACGTATATCCCAAATACTTCTAGTCGTGAGGTGGGCTTGACCCACTTCGAAATTTTCTACCCCCGTTTTATAACATGGGGGTAGAATTTAATATACCATATAAAAAAGTTACTTAAACGCTATGCCCCACAAGGGATTGAGCTATTATAATTTTGTCACATTTTTCGACTAAAGTTGTCACATTTTTTGGAAGTAGGTTTAAAGCAGTGAGAGGTGTTGATTTAAAGCGGTATAGAAAAGAGCTAAAATTAAAACAGCAAGAATTGGCAAGTAAATTAGGAATTGAGCGTTCGTTAATTTCAAAAATAGAATCTGGAAAACGTGTTATTTCTAAAGAGTTAGAACAAAAGATTATTGATGTGTTGAACTTAGATGGTGGGCACGCTTCGGTAGAAGCAAAAATTGACTTTTTAAGAATACGATTTAAAACATTAGATGTTCGGACAGTTATTGAGAAGTTGTTGCACATGGATATGAACTGGTTTACTTATGAACCTAGAGGGTTTTATCATTATACAGAAACATTTTCATATAGCTCTATTCGGATTTTTCGGAATCCAGAAAACGTTAATATGGGAATTATGTTGGACTTGTCTGGTGAAGGTTGTCGGCAACTAGAAGAAATTTTTGAAGAGGATAACAATAGATCGTGGACAGAATTTTTTCGCTCTCTTTATGATGACGATATTTTCGGTCAAGGTATTTTGGTAGATACAAAAATTACACGAATTGATATTGCTCTTGATGAATTGATTGTGAAAGGACAAGAAAATTTTGATTTATATGTTTTGAAAGAAAAAATGGAGCAAGGGCTTGTAGATACTACATTTAAGAATTTTGATTTTAGTGGGGGCTTTGCTTATGAAAATAAAAAAATGGTAAATAAAGGTTTGTCTCTTTATTTTGGCAGTCGTCAATCGCCATTATATTTTAACTTTTACCAAAAAGATTACGAGTTAGCAAGAAAAGAAAGTGTAAGTGTTGAGGAAGCAAGAGAAAAATATGAAATTAAAAATCGATATGAAATTCGCCTTTCAGATGAAAAGGCGTTTTTGTTTGTAGAATATTTTCTATCAAGCGGTGAGTCGTTAGACTGGTTAGTGAAAGAAATTATTAATCAATCTTTGACTGTATATGACATTGAAGATGATATGAAGGTCTATTGTAAATCTTGGTATGATGTTGTTGATAAATTGGAAGGCTTAAAATTATCTATTCAAGGTGAAAAACCGTCTATTGAAAAAACACTTCGGTGGTTATCAAATTATTTAGCCCCTTCATTAAAGATGATTAAAGAGATTGATAATCTGTTAGGAACAAATGAGCTGATGGAACGTATCGATTTAGCAGAACTAAAAGAGAAACACGAGGAAATTATTGAAAGGGTGTGTGTTGATGCGAAAGATTTATTGTTTAATACTAATCAAAATAATAGTGTTCGGTCTTATATGGAACAAGAATTTGATTTAGAAGAAGCATATCCATTTTAAAGATTAAGGGGGGATATATGGATACAATTGATTTATTGCTAATTACTTTTGTTTTAGTAGTACTTAATTTTGAGATATTTATTTTTTCAATCTATTCGATGAGAAAGAGAAAAAAGCTAAATAATGTTGATGAAGAATTTAGAAAACGTTCTGATGCTGATTCTTTATTAATAGATAATATTGTAGTTGAAAGGAGTTTATGTATATGGGCAGAGAATGTATTAAACAAAACACTAAAGTAGCAATTACTATTACTGGGAAAATGAAACAAACTAGAAATGACATACAAAAAACAAAAGAAAAAATAATTCAATTAGATAAACAAGGAGAATTGATTATTCCTTATTTAAAAACAGTCTTTGAAAAGCTTTTAGAATCTAATGAAGAGCTTTTAAAAGAAATTTCAAGATATAGTTATACTTATGTAGCTTATGAAGAATTAATGACGGTTAAAGAGAAAGCAATTTGGGAAGAATTTTTTAATGTAAAAAAAATATATGATAAAGAGCTTTCAGAATTTTCTAGTTTTAAAGAGAAATATAAATATTTTGAACCTAAAAACAGTGAAGAATTAAAACAACAAGCTCGAGTATTGTTAGAAAAGAAAGGGTATATTGTTGACAGTCCATTTGAAGGTGATTTTGAAAGATGGATTGGGGTTTACGCTAGACCAAAGGATAAACCAACTTATTTAGATCCAACGGATGGAGAAGAAGTTGGATTACAAGAAGTGTATAGTGTAGATGGATTTAAACAAGACTTTGCAGAATGGTTTGAAGGAGAAATTGTGGAAGGTAAAGTAAAAGAGATGCTTTAAATTTTTCAAATGCTAGGTGTTTTATTGAAAACAGAACGTGCACCTTAATATATTTAATTGAATGAATCTGTGATGAAGCGATAGAAATTATTCTGTGGCTATTTTTTATACAAAAAAATAATAATGAAAAGAGGAAATATTTTGAAGAAAACAACGATTATTCAAGGATTAGCAACAACAATCATTTTAGCAGTCATGGCAATGCCAATGATGGTTCAAGGGCAAGAAGGCGGACAAGTTCCACAAACAGTGAGAGCAGATTTTTTTCAACGTGCAAATGTAAGCTCTAACTCAATCATTAATGCGCCGAATGCTTCTGTGGTAACACCAGATGATGAAGCTGGTTCAAAGTATAGTTTTATTGCAAAGTTTATTAAAGGTGTCACTACGGTTGAAACAGGTGGTGGTGGGTGGACGAATGATGTTTACGTTAATATGCCTCCTCAAAAATGGGACGGGAAAATCGGTCTTGATGTAACGAAAACGAAGAAAGGGCAATCGTGGATTCGTTACAACAACGTAGGTACAGCTGATGATGGGACACCAATTGATTTAAAAATTACCATTCAAGATTGGGAACAATATAAAAATGCACAAAATATGGTGTCAAATAATATTGTTGCTTTTAACAATGTATCCGCAATTGCAACCTATCAAGGTGGTTTCTCATGGGTGAAACAAACATGGACGTACCTAGAACATGGCACAGACAAAGAAAAGCCAGTTTCAGGCTACTATTCATGGATTGATATTGATAATTTACAAGGAATGACGATTGACAAAGATTCGTACAAAGCAATCGATAAATTGTACGTACCAACGAAAGATACAATTGTTAAATATAAAGAAGAAAAAGACGGTGGAAAAACTTTTTATGATTCTGATGACATTCCCTTAGATGATGGCGATAACCGTGGTGATTTTACGTTTTTGTATTCTAATCGTTCTCGATTCGACTTCACATATAGTGAGGACTTCGCGACACGTGAAAAGAATTTAGGGTATCCTTTACCGCCAAAAAATAATAACCAGTATAGTTATTTTGGTTATAGTGCTAAAAAACCAGTTCGAACAGCGCCAATGATTCCTACTAAAACAGTGACAGATAGTGATGAAACAAATGTTGATAAGAATACCTTAGAAGGGTTAGGCGAAGTATATAGCTATACGATTACACATAAAGTTCCTGATGAAATGAAAGAATTCTACTACAGTAATTACGAAATGCAAGACGAGCTGGTTCCTGAATTAGAACGTGTGTCTGATGTGAAAGTCACGGACGAAGCAGGAAAGGACGTTACCAATAAATTTGAAGCGAAGCATGAAGGTAATTTAGTACGTATGGTCGCAAAAGCAGACGTATTAAAAACAGCGGATTTCTACAATCATGAATACAAGTTCAATTTTCAAACAAAAATCCGTGAAGGTGTTAGCTTAGATAAGTACCTTGTCGATGGCAAACTACAAATTCCAAATAAAGCAAAAATTATCCAAAACAACAAAGAAGTGCCAACTGATGAAACACATACAACTGTCACACCAAAAGACCCGTCTATCGCTAAGAAAATCCTTGAAGGCGATAAAGAAGTGGATTTGACCAGTGCCAAATTGGGCGATGAAGTGACATTCAAATTAGATGTACAAGTGCCAAACACCAAAGATATGACATCTTTAGTGATTCAAGATGATTTAGAAGATGTATTGGAAGCGAATAAAGAAGTGAAAGTCACTCTTTCAGATGGGACAGATATTACGGATCAGGGGAAAATTAGTGTTGATGAAAAAACACAAAAAGTTTCTTGGGCTGCCAATGAACCAAACAAATTAAAAGAAAAACAGTTGTTTGTGTATATTAAAGGGAAATTGAAAGACGCAGATTTTTCTCAATATGTTGATGATAAAGGGAACATTATGATTCCAAACGTGGCACAATTGGTGATTAATGATGAACCAACAGATTCTAATAAAGTTAATGTTACAACGCCACAAGAAAAACCAAAAGTATTGCCAAATACTAATATGGATTTTGAAACAAGTGCAGGTGTAGCTACAGTGATTGCAATTTCATTAATTGGTGTGGTCGTAGCAGTGAAACGACAAAAAGATAGCAAAGAGGGCTAATTAATGAAAAAATGGATTGAAAAAAACGAATATTTTGTTGGAGCAATTGGAGTTATTCTCATTGCTCTTTTTTCATTCCTTCTTTTTGAAAACCAACAAAAAGAAGAAGTGAAAGAAGCTATAAATACAGTGGTATCAAGTGGCTTAGAGGAAGCGGAGAAGCCAAAAAAACATGTAGAGACAAAATCTAGTGAAACTGTTCAAAGTAATCAAGTAGATGTTATTACTGGTACGGAAGCACCAGAAGAAACACCTATTCCAACAGTGATTTCTTTAACCGAAGGCGAACGTCCGTCTGTTAAAACGATTCAAAATGCCCAAGAAAATTTTAATGAAGTGTCGGATTCTGTTTTAGGGTCTATTGAAATTGATTCTATTCAATTAAAATTACCTATTTTAATGGGTGATAGTTTTGACAATATGCTTTATGGAGCGTGTACTGTTTTATCAAAACAAACGATGGGAAAAGGAAATTATGCTTTAGCTTCTCACAATGCTGGGTATGAAGGATTACTTTTTACCTCGTTAAATAAAGTTTCTGTAGGAGATTTGGTCAAACTTAATGATCGTGAAGGACATTCGTTCATATATAAGGTAAAAGAGCAAAAGCATGTTGATATGAATGATACAACTATGTTGAATCTAACAAGAAAGCCAACATTAACTTTAATAACTTGTGACCAAGCCACAAAAACAACAGGAAGAATTATTGTGATTGCGGAATTAGTTTAGAGGAGGGAAAAAGTTGGTTGAAAAAATAAGGGAATTGTCAAAAGAAGAATTTGTCAATCAGTACATGTTTGATTTTAAGTCATTAATTTTCAAATCCAATAATCCTGAAAAAATAACAGCTAAACAAGAAAAACTCTTGGAATGTGAAAAGAAAATCGCTGTATTATTTTATGAAACATATAGACGAATGAAGGGGTATCCGCCTGATGAAAAAGAACTGGGGAGGATTGTTCAAAGAAATTTTCTTGACCGTTTAAAGTTATTTCGAGTGGAATATGATGTGATTAGTGAAGAAAAATTTTGTGGTCTACACGTAAAAATGGTCAAACAGCAAATGCCATTAGAAAAGTATCGATCTGATGATTTATCTTATATTTTAGGACGAGAAAAGAAGATAGCTATTGATTATTTTCTCGCACATGATGATTTTCCTATGGGTTATGAAGAACTAATGATAAGTCGTTCTAAACAAGCAGTTACCCAAGGTTTGGAAGAGTTAAGGGGAGAATTTATGGAAAGATACCATAAATATTACAGAAAAATGGAAAGGAGTTGTATTTTATGAATCAGCATATTATGCCAATTTTTAGAGAGCATAGTAAATTTTACCAAAGGTATTCAAATGTACCAGTTCCTGAAATGCTTCGCTTGCATGGATTCATAGTTGATGAAATGCCAATTGATGAAGCAGATATTGTTTATATGGAAGAATATAAAAATTCTTTACTTAAAATGGGGATTATTATTGATGAAGTACCTTTTAAGAAGGAATTTGTTGCGCAATACGTTTTTCATGGCGGTATAACTAGTTTGATGGCAGAAGGTCAATACTTGAGAAAGCCTAACGGGGATAAAATGTACAACTCGTATTATTTTTATTTGTATAAAGAAAGTTTTCAAACACATAAGGGGCATGTTAGAGAGAGAGTTTATGTTGAAAAGGCGATTAAATCTACTTTTTTAAAAACGTTTGAAAGTTGTTTGGGCTTATTAAGAGTAGGAGGGGAATATGAATTTAAAGAAAATTAAAAAGAAAGAGAAGAAAGAAAAAACACCAAAGGTTAAAACTTTTTCTCAAAAGAAAGCGAATCGGGTTGTGTTAATTGGCGCTAGTGTTTTACTGGTGATGTCAGGAGTTGGTGCGCTTCGAGCCAATGTGATGGCAAGTAATGTAGATAATTTGTATTCAAAAGTGGATACATTAAGTGAACAATCAAAAAAGAATAAAGTTGATAGAGAGGAGCTTGATTATTCAGCCCTCTCTTTTTATGTCGAAAATTTTGCGAAAGAGTATTTGAATTATAACTCGAAAGCTAGTGATGAAGCGAAAAAGACTCGTATTGATCGATTATCTAAATATTTATCACTAGATGTAAAAGATGTTGATGAAACAGAAAACCTACAAGGGAATGTCATACGTACGTTTAAAAATACGTCTTTATCACGTATAGAGAAAATGGAAGATTGTTATTTGGTTTATCTAAATGTGAATTATGAATTGGAGAAAGATAAAAAGACTGAAAATGTGACACAGAATATGGTTTTACCAATTCAAGTAAAAGACAATTTGTTTTCAATTGTAGGACGTCCTTATTTTGTAGCAAGTAGTTTACCACAAGGGAAAACAGTACCTCTAAAACAGACAGAAAATTCAATAGATGTTGATGGGAAAGAAAAACAATCTGTAGAGAAATTTTTAAAGATGTTTTTTACAAAATATTCAGTTGGGAACAAACAAGAATTAATGTTGTTAATGAAAAATCCAACAACGACAGCTGGTCAAGACTCGTTTGTTTCAATAGATTCTGGTGATATGAAATTTTTTGATACAAAGCAGAAAGACGTAACAGGGGTTCAAGTATCGGTTACTTTTTCAGATAAAACAACAAAATTAACGCATACAGAGGATTTTTCGCTTTGGTTATCTAAAACGGAGAATTCTTATTTTATTAATACGATGAAACATTACTTTACAGAGAAAGAAGGAAATGACTAATGAATACAGGAAATTTGAGTAATTTTTTAAGTACAAGTTTTATTACAATTATGGCGGCTGGTGTAATTATTTTGATTCTAAAACACTGGAAAGGTGCTGAATGGGCAAAAATTGGTTCAGTAATTGTCATCGCCTTAATCTTACAGGATTTTGCGACGAATCAAGGAAAAAATATTTTTGCAGTTGTTAAATGGTTCCTAAGTTTAGTTGGAATTAAGATGTAGGTGAGTATATGAAATATTACGATTATTCGAGGGGCTTAAAAGCCCCTTATTCAATGCAAGTTATTAAGTCGCCTAAAGGACAAGTGGTGTGGGTATTTGCACAACCTGTTAGCCTATCCTATCTCCTAATTCTATTCTTAGGGATTGTGTTAACTGGCTTGTTTTGGAAAGAAGTACCATTACCACAAATTTTAGGAATTAACTTAAATTTGTTAATCATGGTGTTGGTGCCGAATAAAGTTGCTCGTTGGTATTCCGAAAAGGAATTCGAAGGAAAAACAGGCTTTGGTTTTTTAAAAGATGGTTTTGTCTATGTGAAAAATTATGTGTTAGATAGTAGACCAATTGTAGCTTTCGAACGAGTAAAAGAAATAGAAGAGTTTTCATTTAAACGTTAGTACAAAAAGCGGACTATATCTATGAATATAAAAAAAGGAGCGCATAGCATTAGCTCCTTATTTTTTATGTCTAAATTATGAATTTTTATATTTTAAATAAAGCATGACTGCACAGACTATTATTCCAATGACTAAAAGTAGCACAGTAACAATACTTTCATTTTTATTTATTTTTCTTTCAGGTCTATAGCTAGGATTAATTTGTTTGGCGTTAAAATCAGTAATTCCAAAGTCTAAAGTAGGAAGTAAAAACAGTAATAAAATAATATATATAATTCCCGCTATAAGGGAAATAGGAGCGTTGGTGAAAAGTGAAATAATGGTACCTATGATTATAGGAGTTAAAATGTATAAAAAGGATTTGATAACATTTTCTTTTCTCATTTTAATTACCAAATTTTGTTATTCATGTTTCCCATATTTCCTGAAGGAACACAATAACCACCGCTCATATTTTTTCCACCTGTAGACCAACCACCTTTTTTAAAATAAAAACCACCAGGGCAAGAGCTACCAAATTCAGCTTCTCTGGCACTAGCTTCTGAACAAAAAATAAAAGGTGTTACCATTGTGAAAATAGTTAAAGCTAAAAAAACTTTTTTCTTCATACACTTTCCTTCTTTCCAATTATTATTTAAAAGCTATATTAAATATAGCTTTATTTTATAATAACTGAATAAAAAAAAGTTTTCCAATAATATATAGAAATTTCTGAAAAATCATTTTTAATGTTAATTACTAAAATAAAATCAACAAGAAAGGAAAAAATATGCAATTAGAATATCCATTAACGAATCATGTGAAAGGAAATATTGTTTTAACACAAGAAAAAACAGCGATAGCATACTATCGTGTTCGCTCTGAAACGGTAATGTTGACTGATGTTGAAAAGAAATTAAAAACGAAAAGGAAAGTTGCTCGTGCGTTAAATCGCTTAAAAGCAAATGATGGATTTGAAATTAACCTTTTGCCAGTTAATGCCGACATTCGAGGGAAAATGGGTGCTATGCGTTCTTTAATTGATTCTAATAATTATGAAGTAGGCGTAGATAAATTGATGAAAACGGCAATGGTTTTAGAACAAGAAATGGGTATGGTTTACGAATATACATGGATTATTGGTGTGCCTTTAATCAAAAAAGACTTGGCTGTTGATTTAAAAGAAACCGTTACTAACTCAATTAGTAACGTATCGGAAAAGTTTGTCAAAGGCTTAGGTTTTGATGTAGAACTGTCGGATTGTTGGGAAAAAGATTATCGAGAACAAGAATTAGAAGTCTACCAAAATTTATCTGAATTGTTAATTGAACGATTATCGGAAGATGAATTGTACTATTATCAAGCGTATCAATTTTTAAAAAATATTCCACATGAGCGACAAGATGTTCTTTCTAGTCAAAACTTAGATAATTTAATGGCAACAAAAATTAAACCATTGTTTGGTGGTGGGCTTCATTTAAATTGTGATTATGGCGAAAGCTATATATCCTACCTTCCAATGGGAGATGTAGGTGTTTTTCTTGATGGTAATCATTTTTTAGAGGTCGTTCAAAAAATGCCTTTCCCAGTCGAAGTGAAGATTCAAGCGACTTTTGCAGAAAGTAAAGGGCAATTAGCACTGTCTGGGCGTTCGTCACGTGCAAGAACCCGCACTAAGAATATCATGCAGGAAGCACACTTAGCTGGTTCTAAACAAAAACGAAAGATTGTTGAAGGTCAATTATCACTAGACGATTTAGACCAAAAAATTGATGATGGTGTGGATATTATTGACTGGAAAGCAGTGATTGTTGTTAGTGGTAGCACGAAAAAACAAATGCGTGCAAGAAAAAAATATTTAATCAATCGTTTTGATAGTTTAGATATTCCACTTATTAAAGCAACGTTTGATAATCCTTATTTATTTCAATCCACTTTGTTTGGTAATTTTATCCGCATGCAGACTTCTCGTTGGCAACACACGTCAACAATTGAATCGTTTGCCGAGTTGAATTTCTTTACTTCACTTCATGCAGGTACGAAGTTAGGCTTTTACCTTGGACGTATTGATACAACTTTAGAAGAAAAAGAAGATAGAAAATCTATTATTTCCAGTTCAAAAAATTTAATTTTTATGAATATGTTACTAGCGAATAAACAAAATGTTGATGGGAAGAAAACAAATAATCCCCACTGGGCTTTAACTGGCGATACTGGGAACGGAAAATCGGTTACAGCTAAAACATTGTTTATGCAAATGGCACTTTTAAAAGACAGAGTGTTATACATTGATCCGAAAAAAGAAATGCGAAAGCAATTTATGTATACAATCAATGCCCCTGAATATCAAAAGAAATATCCTTTAGATGTTGATTTTGTGAAGTCCTTTAATTTCGTCACTTTAGATGTTCGTGATACGAAAAACCATGGCGTCCTTGACCCGATTGTTCTATTTAATGAAACAGAAGCCACGTCTACCGCTAAAGCGATGATAACGAATGTTTATGATGGTACATGGAACTTAAAACAGAAAACAGCAAGTAATGAAGCTATTACAAAAGTAATTTCTGAACGAAAAGCAGGAAAGAAAGTTGGATTCTGGCATGTTATTGAATTGTTAGCTGAGAGTGAAATCTCGGATGTTAAAGACATGGGGAGATTTTTATTGTCAACAATCAAAGGGTCTGTTTTAGAATTGGCGTTTTCTCATGGAGAAGTGGAAGGTTTGTCATTCGATAGAAAAGTAACCATTTTGGAAATCGAGGACTTAGATTTACCAACTGATAAAAATGAAAAGTTAGATGAAAATAAACGGTCGTCAGTTACATTGATGTTTGCTTTAGGAACTTTTTGTTCAAAATTTGGTTCAAGAAATCCAAAAGAAGAAACAGTGACGTTCTTTGATGAATCTTGGATTTTTCAATCTTCGCCAGAAGGCAAAGCAATTTTAAAATCAATGAAACGTATTGGTCGTTCGTTTAATAATTTCTTAGTATTGATTACACAATCAACAAATGATTTGGATGATAGTGAAGATGGTACTGGTTTTGGTACAGTGATTTGTTTTGATGAAGTTCAAAATCGAGAAGGTGTTTTGAAATATCTCAATTTACCAGTGAACGAAATTAACATGAAATGGGTCTCAAATATGGTTCAAGGTCAGTGTTTAATGAAAGATATGTTTGGTCAGACTAATCGAATTGTTGTTCATGTTATTTTTGAAGAATGGTTGGAACTGTTCAAAACCGTTGATGATACAGAAGCTTCTAAAATGGAGAACCGCTTTGTTGCATAGGAAGGAAGTGAGAATGTGCAGTATCTAATTGACAGTTATAGTGCCTATACGGTTGATGGTGGTTTGTTGGATAAAGGGTGGCAAGTAGTGAATTGGTTCTTTGTAGATATATCATTCTTTATCTTACGAATGTTTGCTTCTTTTTTCCTTTTTTGTGAGAACGTCTTAAACCAATCTAGTTTCTTTGAAGGAAAACAAGAAACGGTATTGAATATGTCAAAAGATGTTTTAAGTGGCTTTGGTGGCAAGGGATTTAGAGGTGGTTCTTTACTTGCATTAGCGATTCTTATTAGTGCATATTATCTGCTTTATCATTTCTTTTCCAGTCGTAGAAGCTTTTCAAAAGTATTTCTTCATTATTTAGCAGTTGTTGTTTTGTTTGGTTTTTGGTTTGGCTCTGTATCAACGTCAACAGGCACAACAAGTGGCTCAACGTTCTTGATTCAATCAACTAACGCAATTGCTAAAGGAGTACAAAGTACGTTTACTACAAGTGCCAATTTAGGAACAGAAGGTTCTAAAGATGGAGAAGTATACCAAAGTCCTATTTTTGATGCCACAGTAAAACAAACATTTAATTTTGTAAATAGTGGTTCACTTGATGGGAAAATGGAAAATGGTAAAAAGTTAGATGAAGGTAAACTACTAGAAAAGCCTAAATTGTCTAAAAAAGAAAAAGCAAAGTTTGAGGATGAAAGAAGTACCTATATAAAAAATAATGAGAAAGATAATCCATACTTCTCACAGGACGGAGCAAAAACAATGGAAAAAGCTTTTGGCGTTGGTGTGGGTTTAGTCAATTTAGCAGTCTTAGCAGTGCCTGTCACGTATATTAATATTATGCTAAATGTAATTCAAATCATTGTTGATTTACTCATTCTTGTTTTTCCGATTATTGCGTTGGTGTCTTTCTTCCCTCGGTGTCAAATGATGATGTTTAAATTTTTTAAATCATTAATTGGCATTTTATTTTTACCTGTAGTTTTCGGTATATTTTTGTCTGTGTTATTTTGGATCAATAAGTTAATTGACCAAGCGTTTTTAGGATTGATGGATAAAGTAAGTAGTAGTTTATTAATGGTGATGTCTGGTGGTGTTTTTCTTTTAGGCACATTAATTGTTACTGCATTGGTGAAAATTATTTTGTATCGGAAAATTTGGAAAAGCAGATATAAAATATTATCATTCTTTTCTGATGGTCAAGTTCAACAACCTTCTTTTGAATCAAAAATGAATGAAAAAACAAAAGAAACGGTTGAGCGTACAGGTGAAATTGGTGTTGGAGCAGTAAAAGCAGGAATAGGTGCTTCCACTGGAAATTTAGCGTTGGCTGCTGATGGTGCTAGTCATTTAATGCCAAAACATGACAAGGCATTCAACTTAGCTAAAGACCATTTTATTGACGATAATGGGCAATTTGCTGGTGTTAAAACAGGATTGAATTCATTGTTGAATCGTTCTACTCAAGAAGAACAACAGCCATTAAAAGATGATTTATTGCCCGAAGAAGAAATTGTGGAAGTAGAAGAGCCAACCAATGTTGATAATGAGGAATTAGAAGAAATAGAAGATAAAGCTTTAACTGATGAAGTGGATAATTTTGAAGATTCAACAGATGATGAAATGGATAATTCTTTAGAAGAAATTGATGTTCCTGTATTAGATGAAACTGTATCTGATTCTGATACTTCTTTAGCTGATGAAAGTAATATTGAGTTAGAGCCAATTATTGAAAATGAACTTGATAGTTTAGATTCAAGTGTAGAATCAAGTGAAAATGATAGAGAAGAGCCAATTCATGAAGTTGATGAGCAAGAAATAGCGGACAATTTGAATGTTAGGGTCGATAATTTCGATGAGCTGGCATTTGCTCGTGAAGAACGTGCATTTTTTGATGGTGGAGAGGATAGCGAGTTAATCACAAACAATAATGATTCATTAAATAACGTGTATTCATTTTACCAAACAGAAGAAAACTTTAATAATTTAGAACAAACAGAGGAACAATTTTTTGGTAGTGTGAATACGGAAGAATATAATTTTGATGTTGTAGAGGGCTGATGAAATGTTTATCAGTCTTCTTTTTTATTGAAAGGAGAGACCATGAAGAAATCAAATAAGGTTTTAATTGCTAGTTGCTTTGTCTTTATTCTTCCTTTGTTATTATTTTTAGGTGTATTTTCTTCTAGTGAAAGCGGAGATTCTTCCCAGTTTCAGCCCGCTACACCACAGGAAAAAGTAGCATTAGAAGTTTCTAACTACGTTACGTCACACGGCGGAACGTTGCAGTTTGCTTCCGCTTGGATTGGCAATATGGAACATGAAAGTGGATTAAATCCTGCTAGAATTCAAAGTGATTTATCGTTTAATTCAGCGATAGCTCTTAATCCTTCGTTAGGCGGTTATGGAATTGGGTTAGGACAATGGGATTCAGGACGAAGAGTTAATTTATTAAATTTTGCAAAAAGTCAAAAAAAGGAATGGAAATCAGTAGCTTTACAAATGGATTTTGCGTGGAATAAGGATGGTTCTGATAGTGACTTACTTAAAAGAATGTCTAAATCAAAAGATGTGAATACACTTGCTGTTGATATTCTTAAATTGTGGGAACGAGCTGGAACAAAAGATGATCCTGTAGAACAAGTAAAAAGAAAGACTAGTGCTAACAATTGGTATAAACGACTTTCTACAGGTTCCATGGGCGGGGGTTCAGCCAATATTGGTGGTGGAAAAATTGATGTCTTGGAAAAAGTAATGGGACAAACTATTAATGGTGGTCAATGTTATGGCTTATCTGCTTTTTTTGTTGAAAAACAAGGAGGTTTTCAAATGATGGGTACAGGGCATATGTTCGCAAGTGAGATTGGTAATGATTACAATTGGCCGTCAATAGGTTGGAAAGTGATAAAGAATCCAAACTACTCGGATATTAAAGTAGGAGATGTTATTAATTTTGGACAAGGTGGTGTGGCTACTAGTATTTATGGACATACTGGTGTTGTTGCAGGCGTAGAAGGTAAAGGCAAATTTACAACATACGAGCAAAATGCGGAACAAGGTCAAATTGTTGCTAAGTATTCTCGGACTTGGGGATTAGATTTTCCACATGTGACCAGCATAGTAAGGAAATAGGAGGAATTATGAATGACTTTGAGTAAGAAAAGTGGTTTAACTAATCGTCAGATAAAAGAAATCTGCTCGAAATTTAACTGTAGAAAAAATGAATTTGCAGTTCAAAAGTACCAAGATAGTTTTTTATTAGCTGTGAATAATAAAGAGTATCGTGTTAAATTTTCTGAGTGGATTTTTTCAAAGATTATGTATATTAAAAAAGTGCAACGCATTTCAAAGAAAGTAGGTAGAAAATGAAAAAGTTAAGTTTAGTAGTTTTAGTATTAGGTGTTGGATTAATATTTTCTGCTTGTGGAGGAAATACCAAAGGTCATGAAACGGTGGCTTCGTCAACAACTGAATTGGTGACTATGAAACCAGTTGATAATATAAATACTACGAAAAGAAGTGAAGTAACTGAAAAAAGTAGTACCAAGTCTATACAGAGTAAGGATAAATCAACGGAAGAAAAGGTATCTAACACTTACCAGTTGGTAGAGGACTTTGGAAATGCTTATGCTAATTTTTCTAGTATCAATGATCGTAACGAAAAATTGAAGAAATTAATGACTGGTGAATGTATAAAGAAAAATGGTATTGATGTGAAAACTGGTGCAAAATTGGAAAGTAAAGGTGAAGTAAGTTCAATATATCAAAATGATAAAAAGGAATACGCAGTCTTGCTTGATTGTGAACAAAATGGAACAAAAACAAGGGTACTTTTACTGGCAAAAGTGAAAGGGAATAAGATAGCAGAAATTACCTATAACTCAGTGAAACAAGAGTATTAATTTTGATATACAATTTTTTGCTTTATTTAATAGTATTACGTTTATATAAGTTAGGAGATGATAAAATGAAAAAGGCAGCTTCAATTGTGTTGATGGTTGTTGCAATTTTTATGATATCTGCCTGTGGTTCTAAATTAGATAAAACAGGTGAAGAATTTAAAGACTCTATAATTAAAGATTCTGCATATGGTGATGAGTATTCAGAAGATAGTTTTAGTTTTTTGATGTATAAAGATAAAGACACTAATCGTTATTTGGCTGATATTTGGGTTCCTGTTAAAGATGAGCCTAGTGCATTGGAGTATTTTTATTATTATGATGAAGATAAGCAGTTAGATAGTACAAAAAGCAAAGCAACTTTTGATGATATGAAAGCTAGTGGTAACTATGAAGTTATCTACAAGTCGGGTAAATTTAAATAGAAATTCAATTTTAATGAACATTTGACATAAGGTAGTGCTAATTAAGTACTGCTTTTTTTTATGTAATTAAATAGAAGGAGATGGTATTATTAATGTTAAGTACTGTGACAAAAAAAGACATTATTAGCCTTGGATTTTCTCCATACCAATCACAACGTGTTATTCGTGAAGCCAAAGCTTTACTAGTAGAAAGAGGTTGCCACTTCTATAGTGGTAAGAAAATCTCTTGTGTTCCTGTGAGTGTAGTTGAAGAAATTTTAGGAATAGAGGTTAATAAAGGTGGCAAAGACATCAAATGTTTATAAAGACAAAAAGACAGGTAAGTATTATTTTGTTGCAAGTTTGGGTTTTGATTTAAAAGGGAAAAGAATACAAAAATTTAAGCGTGGATTTAAGACAGCAAAGGAGGCAAAAAAAGCTTATAATCAGTTTATGATTGATTATCAAGAAAAACGTGAAAAGATTACATTTGGTAATTTTTACGAAGAATATTATAAATGCTGGTACAAAAATCATGTTAAGGAAGGTACTTTTAAGACCAATACAGGTATAATTGAAAATCATTTATCTATCTTTAATGAGGTACAGATAAATGCTATTGAAACGGTTGATTTACAAAAATTGATTAATTATTTATCTGGTGAGTATAAAACTAAAACAGGTGAAAGTTTATCTCCAGAGTATATTAATTTGATCATTTGTAATATTCAATCCGTATTTGAGCGAGCTTTTATTTTTGGGTTTATTGATGAAGATATATCAAAAAAAGTAAGTAGAGTTCGTGTTGAAGAGAAAGAAGTTAACATTTGGACTATAGATGATATGCAAAAAGTAATGCTGCTTAGTGATGAAAGCGATAGTTTATTGTTCTTTAAAAAAATGTTTTTTAGATTTTTATTCATGACAGGTCTTCGGCTAGGTGAAGCCTTAGCTTTGAATTGGGAAGATGTTGATTTTGACAGTAAAGTTGTTTATATTAATAAGACGATGCTTGTTAAAAATAAAAGAGAGTTTAGAACTACAACGCCAAAAACAAAAAGTAGTATTAGAACCGTATCTCTTGACGATGAAACGCTACGGCTTTTTGAAATATGGAGAGAACAGCAATCTCCTTTAAAAATAAACCTTATATTTTCTATAGATGGTGGAACATTGGCTAAGTCTACAACGCATGGCTGGCTTAAAAAACTTTGTGACTTAGCAGATGTGCCAGTGATTAAGATACACGCTTTAAGACATTCTCATGCTTCTATGTTAATTGCCCTTAAGGAAGATTCACTGGTTATTAAGGAAAGATTGGGTCATAGTCGTATAACAACTACTTTAGAAAAATATGGACACCTTTATAATGGAAGAATGAATGATGTTTCTAAGAAATTAACTGATTTAAAAATTTAGAATAGTAATTGTTAGCTTTATTGTTAGCAAATATAATGAAAACTAATTGTAAGCTTTGTTTTAAAGCGATTT